>JAAAKG020209886.1:1939-48090 GCA_010014905.2 Druon quercuslanigerum | reverse complement strand
TTCATTTTTAGGCAAAACTTTATCCTGTATACTGTCATACTGTACAATTTAAAAAATCATCTATTTGGTAAAAAAATGTTCTATTTTGTTGAAAAGTCTTTTTTTGGGGTTAAAAATGGATTGTGCCTGTAAATCATTAATCTTTCTTTTTTGAAAATGTACTTTTTTATAAAAATTCAACTATTTTCTAATAAATTTGTCCTTTTTGTCTTGAAAACTGAAATATTTGATTCATTTTTACCCTTTTTTGTTTAAAAATTCGTATAACAAAAATTCTACTACTTGGTTGAAAATTTATCTTTTTTCTTTGAAAAGTAACTTTTTTTCAAAATTCAACTCTTTTGTAAAACATCCACCTGTTTGGTTTTAAAAATCAATAATCTGGTAAAAAAATAAACTATTTAGTTTAAAATTAAATTTTTTGGTTGGGAAGTCATATTTTTGGATTGAAGTTTCAACTTTTTTGTAGATAATTCATATTTTTGGCTTAAAAATTGAATAATTGGGTTAATAATTCGTGTTTTTCGGAAGGACATTAATCTTATTGGTCGAAAATTTATCTTCTTAGTAGAAAATTTAAGAGTTTTGTTCCAAAATATTTTTTTTTTGTTCAAAGTTATTTTTATTATCAGAGTTTTAATCTGAAAATTTAACGTATTAAAATTTACGTATTTTGTTAAAAAAAATTTTCTGTCTTGACTTCAAAATCTTTTTCTAGTTGAAATTTCGTATTTTTTGGAAATTCAACTATTTGGTTTCAAGTTAAACTCATTTATTAAAAATTAATTTTTTTGTTTGAGGATTCGTAATTAAAATTGAAAATTCACCTCTTTGGTTGAAAATTAAACTATATTTTTGGAAAATTCGTTTTATTTCTATTTAAAAATTATTTTTTCACTGTGATATTTAACTAATTTTAACTAACTAATCTTTTTAAATAAAAATTTAACTATTTATTTTTTTGTTGAAAGTTTATCTTTTTTTAGGTAAAAATGCATGCATTTTATTGAAAAATTTTCCTTCTTATTTTAACATTCAACTACCTAGTTGAAAGTATAAATATTTCTTTAAAAATTAATTTTCTTTGTTAAAGATTCATCATGTGAGTTAAAAATTAATCTCTCAAGTTGAAGCATTGAACTATTTTGTTGAAAGTTGTTTTTTAATAATAATTTTGTTAGCTGAAGATTTAATTATTCAATTTTTCGTTAAAAAATTATCTTTTTTTAGTTGAAAATTTACGTTTATTTAAACGCGTCTTTTTCGGTAGAAAATTAATCTTCTTGGTTGAAAATTGATCTTTTTGGTAAAGAATTCAACAATTCAATTTAAAGATTCATCAATTTAATTCAAAATCCATCTTTTTCTTTAAAAATGTAACACTTGGTGGTCGTCTCTTTGTCTTGAAAATTCAAATATTTGACTGATTTTAAATCCTCTTTTGTTTAACAATTCGATAATTTAATTAAAAATGCATCTTTGTATGCGGAAAATTCAAGTATTTAGTTATAATTTCAAAAAAAAAGTTGCTTGGCGCCGTCAGGTCTTCAAAAAAGTACCCTGGCGGCACCAGGTGCCACCAGGCCTCGACCACGCCACGTTTATAATAGAAAATTTGTTTGCTAAATATAAGGTTACTGATTTTGCCATTATATCAAATAATGATGGTAAAAGAGTCTCAATTATGTTAAATTTAATTAAAGTCAATTGAATTTTTAATTAGTCGATTTAAAAAATTTTATTTTTGTAAAAACTATAAAAAATTTAAAAATTGAAAGTGGTAGTTACAGAATTTATATTTCTTAGCAAATAATTTTTTGAATTTAAAAAAGGTACTAATTAAGTTTAATAAACAAAAAATTTAAACATCTTAGAGTTTTGAAATTTATTTTTAATTTTACCGACTCTTCATTTAATTTATGAAGCGTTCACAACATAAAATTTTTTTGGATTTTTAAGACTTTAATATTAATAAAAGTTACAATTTATGATTAAGCTATATTTTTAAATACAATTTCAAATTGTTTTTCAACAACACACATTAGTTTCTCTATAAAATTTAAACTTTTGAATTGCAGATCTAATTTTTAAGCATCGTTTATTATTTTTCAAATTTAGCGCGAAAGTGCACGGCGCGCTCTCTGCTGAGTGAACTTGCAACTGTTGTTTCTTTACGTGTTTGCAATTTGCATCGTTTGCTTGTTTGCTTAGTGAAATTGTGAATGTTGTGAGAGGGATTTTCGATTATGTCTAGGAAATTTGGTAAAAATTAGTGTTTACTCGTTATTAAAAATTTGTACAAGGAAGATAAGAACAATTATTGACTATTCAATAATGTATTTAAATTCGAAGCGTAAACTTTCAATTCTATATGCCCTTTAATTTAGTAAAATAGTGAAAATAAATTGGCAACAATGGCAACTGGCGGAGAAAAGAAAATCTCTTTCGGTTTTTCGAAATCGATAAAGAAACCTGTTATAAATAAAAGTACTCCGAAGGAGACGAAACACGACTTCATCGAATGCTTGGATGATAAAGCAATCAAAATTGTAGGGTAAGTTTGAAAAATAAAATGAGTAACATAACCTCAACAAAAATGTATAAACTCCGTCACTTTAGTTGGTTTAATTTAGTATTTATTTGTGTGGGGTGACCAAACTCAGGAAATGTTTTTATTTTCTGTTTTTTGTGCTATGTCCTGATTTTTCATGTCCGCAAGTGAAAATTCGCGATTTATATATTTTATAGCGCGGACCTAAATTTTGTCTTTAAATGGAATTTAAATTGAATTTTACTAATGTTTAAAAATAAATAAAAACATTGGAAGTTCTGAAAAGTATTTAAAATAATCAACATATTTTAAAGATTGTCCTTAATTATTTAAATAAAAATGTTTTTCTTGAAAAACATATTTATATAATTTATTAACTCAGGGAATTAAAATAAAATTTTATTATTCTGTTCAAAATTCAACAGTTTTGTTAAAGACAAAAAAGTCAATATTTTTGGTTCAAAATTCACATTTTCTTTTTGCCATGAAAATTCCACTTTTTTAATTACATTTTTTTTCGTTGACTGAAAAATTGCTCAAGGTTGAAATTTTTTGTTTATATTCAATTCAGCTGTTGCAGAAATTTCTCATCTTTTTTATCTAAAGATCCAACTGCTTGATTAAAGAAAAATCTTTTCTGTTCAAGGTTTTCAACTACATTGTTAAAATTTAATTTTATTGTTGATTATTTATCAACAAAAAAATAAATTCGATAATATTTGTTTCGAAATTTCCTAACTTCTGTCAGTTTCAAAATTTCAGCACAGCTTTAGTATTTAAATATTTTAAAATTGAACAAATTCGTGTTGAAATCTTTAACATTCTGTTTTAAATGTGATCATTTTAGATTTAAATGTTTGAATTTTTTTCTCTCTATTTTAAAACTTGTAAAATTGTTCAATTTTTGAAATTCATAATTGAATTTTAATATTGATATTTTGAAACTTATCTTTGAAAATACAAATTCAGATTAAAAGGCTTAAATTGGTCGATTCTTAGTTCTGGATTTAAAAAATGGTTAATTTTTAATATTACTCTTTAAAAATTACATGATTTTGAACGTTTTTTTAGAATCATTCAATTTTTGTTATGCAAACACAATTCAAAATTCTAGAAAATTAACAAGCTTTGGTTTTTAAATATTCAATGCAGTTTTCTATTTAAATTTGACAAATTTTAATCTCGTTTAATTGAAAATTATTTAAATTAAAAAGTTTTCAATTTCGAACTTTATGAAATTGCTCTATTTTGGAAAATTTAATCTGTAATTATATTAGCTATATATTCTTGAATTGAAAATAAAATCTTTTGGATTTGAATGCTTTGAATGATAAAATATACAATTTAAACTCCCTTCTAATTTAAGTTTTCATTATTTTAACAATTTTGGTATTTTCATGTTCAAAATTCAAAAATTTTTGAAGAAAATTTGTTTTTGGTTTTTAATTGAAAATTCAACTATTTCGCTGAGAATCCACATATTTGGTTAAAAATCTATTGCTTTTGGTAGAAAAATATCTTTTTCTATGTCATTTATTTTCTTGGTTAAAAATTCAAGTATTCTAGTTAAATATTTATAATTCTTAGCTACAAATTCATTTTCTAGGCTGGCAGAAAAATTACTTGCTTGAAAGTTATTCTTTTTTTTAAATAATTTTGTTTCAAAATTAATTTCTATGGTTGAAATATAATGTATTTGATTAAAAACTTCTTTTTTCTTTGAATAAAAAGGCATTTTTTTGTCGAATATTTATCTTTTTTTGTGAAAATATTTTTATTTATTGATTTAAAATTATGTTATTTTTTAAACTGAAAATGTAAGTATTATTCCAGTTTAATATACCAGCTTTTTATATAAAAATTCATCTCTTTGATTGATAATTCAGTTTTTTAACTAATAATTTAATTACTTAGGTTTTGGTTGACAATTTTTTTGTTCAAGTAAAAATTTTCTATTATTGACAATTCAAAATCCGTTATTTTCCGTTCAAAATTAATTTTTCCAACTAAAAGTTTAAATACTCAATTTTTTGTTTAAAATTGATATTTATTTGTGCAAAATTAATATTTGTTTGTGCAAAATTAAAATGTTTTTTTTTAAATTGATTTATTTTGTAATTTTTTCTCTGCTGTGGTAAATGATGTTATGAATGAACGTCATGAATTAAAATACATTTTTGCGCATAGCGACAAATATAAATATGTTACTTTTAGTTGACCGGAAAAATTGAAAAACTTAAACGGGAATTTGAAATAGTCCTCCGAATCACCACCCGGTTTTTATTCCATTCGAAATATTGTCCTTTTTTAAAAATGTCAAAAACGGTTCAAAGTTAGGGCATTTTTTCGAAAGCGTGCTTCTATTTTCTTTATTTGTAAAAGTAGCTTTATATTACTGTACTGAACTATTTTGTTGTAACTTCGTTTTTGTTTTTGTTAGAAATCAATTTTTAAAAGTAGAAATTCAATTATTTTGTTTTTGTTAGAAAGTTGATAAATTTTAGTTGAAAATTCATGTATTTTGTTGAAAATTTTTTTTATTTGGTTAAATTACATTATTTTGTGTAACAAATTTAAATATTCTTTGTTTGAAATATGAACTAATACATTTTTCCTTCCGAGTTTTTTTTGTTCGTAGAACATTAAGTTTTGACTGGAAATATAACTATTAATTATTTGATTGAAAAATAATCTTTTTTAGTTGAAAATTTTGACTGTTTTGGTACAAATTAATCGTCTGGGTTGAAAACTACCCTTTTTGTTGGAAATTTAATGATTTTAGTTGAAGACTCAACATTTTTGATTTGAAAATTCATGTTTTTTGGTTTCAAATTTAAATATTTCAGTTGAAGATGTATCATTTTAGTTAAAAATGCATGGCTTTGGTTAAAAATTAATTTTTAACTGAAATTTTAACCATTCAATTGTCGTTGGAAAATTCATCTTTTTAATTTAAAATTCATCTATTTTCTATAAAATTCGTCTTCTTTTGTAAAAATAATTCTTCTACTCCATTTTTGGTTGAAACTTAGTCTTTGTTAGTTTGAAATTCCACTATTTGGTTGAAAATTCGCCTGTTTTTGTGTGATAATGCAAATATTACGGTAAACATTCATGATTTTTTTAAATCATCTTTGTGGTAGAAAATTAAACTTTTCTTTTAAAAATTAATTGGTCTGGTAAAATTAAATTTATTCCAAAAATTAATCTGTCTTTCTTTTTTTGAAAACTGATCTTTTTTAGTTCGAAATTCAAATATTTTATTGAACATTCGTCTTTTTGTATTTGATAATGCAAATATTACATTGAAAATTCATGTTTTTTTTCAAATCATCTCTGTGGTTGAAAATTCATCTTTTTGTTTAAAAATAAAACTGCTTGGTTCAACATTAAGATTAAGATATATGATTAAGATTAAGATAGATGATAAAGATTGATCATTTTAGTTGAAAATGAATTAGTTTAGTTGAAAATTTAACTATTTAGTTACAAAATTTTCTCTTTTAGTTGAAAATTCGACTTTTTTTCAACAATTCATATTTTTAATCGTCTTTCTTGCTACAAAATTAATTTTTTCATTTAAAAATTAATTGTCTTGTGTGAAAATCCCTTTTTTGTTGTTAAAAATGCAAGTATTTAAATTAAATATGGATCATTTTAGTAACTAATTCATTTTTTTGGTTGATTATAAAACTACTTGGTTAAAAGTTAATTTAAATTTGTTCAAAAGCTTAGTCTGTTTTTTTTTTTTTTGTAAGTGATCTTTTTTTAGTTTGAAATTCAATTATTTGGTTGAAAGTTCGCCTTTTTGTATTTGATAATGCAAATATTAAGTTGAACATTCATGTTTTTTTGTTTGAAAATCATCTTTGTGGTAGAATATTCATCTTTTTGCTTAAAAAAAAACTGCTTGGTTCAAAATTAAGATTAAGGTAAAGTTAAATGATTAAGGTTAAGAAAAATGGTAGAGATTAATCATTTTAGTTGAAAATTCACTAGTTTAGTTGAAATTTTAACAATTTCGTTAAAAAAATTCTTTTTTAGTTGAAAATCCCACTTTTTTTGTTAGAAATTCATTTTTTTAAACCTTTCTTGCTAGAAAGCTAATATTTTTACTTGAAATTTACTTGTCTTGTTTGAAAATCCATTTTTCTATGCTGAAAACAGCTTAAAAATTCAAGTATTGCAATTAAATATTGATAATTTTATTAATTAATTGATCTTTTTAGTTGCATAGAAAAATACAGGCTAAACGTTAAATTAAGTTTAATTCATTTGGAAATTTAACTCTTTGATTGAGAATTATTGTTCTTTAAATCGTCTTTTTGGTATAAAATTAATCCTTTCGGTTGAAAATTCAACTATTTGGTTAAAAATTCATCTATCGTTTTGATAATTCAAATTTCTACTTTTAAAGTTAGGAATTTGAAGCGGTTAATTATGTTTTTAGCTTTATTAAAAAATTTATTTAATCTATCTTTCTAAAATATGTAAGAATAACTTTTTATACCAATTAAATCCCTAGAAACTAAAAAGAACATTATTTTATAATAAACTCGCGAAAAATTATACAACTATAAATTAAAATATAAATGATAAAATTGTCGGGAAATTTTTTTCCACGATTTAAGTAGACACCCTGGTTATGTTATATTCTATTGTTACTTTACAGTGGTGTGGAAAAAAAGAATGAACCTCTCGTTATTCCCATGCTGGGTTCAAAAACTTGGCACGAGAGAATATTACATAAAGTCAACGCGGACATTTTCGAACCAAAAACCGAACCGAGCACAAACGGGGATTTGAATAATGTTAATGTAAAGCAAGAAGTGACTGAGGATGCTTCTGGGGCCACTTATGATACATTTCCAAATGTTCCGGAACCGATGGAAATGGTGGCTGTAAAAGAAGAGAGACCCGATGAACCGGAAAAAACATTAGAAGAGCAAGCAGCACAGGAAATTCTACGAGATTTGCAAATGCAAGGCGAAAGAACTGAGCAAACCAATATTCCCGTTGTTCCTTTGCCAGAAGACGAAAATTTAATAGGAAAAAAGGAAGTAAGAATATATTTTTAGTTGTAAATTTTATTATTTGGTTAAAAATTTAACAATTTTCTTTAAGAAAACATAATTTTTTATTGCAAATTCTACTGTTTTGATAAAAGTTCGTCTTTTTCGGGTTAAAAATTCAACTATTTGTAAAATATTAACCTTTTGATTGAAATTTCTATTTTGTTGCTGATAAATCAACTAAAATATTTTTTGGGTGAGAACTATTTATCCTGAAAATATGTCTTTTTTTATTTAAAAGTTCATCTTTTTTAGTAGAAATATGGCATATTACTGGGATAAAAATGAAACTGCTTTGTTGAAAATTCCCCTATTTCCCAAAAAATGTACTTTTCGTTTAGAATTCGTATTTTTGTGTCGAAAAGTAATTTGAAATCTTTTTGGATAAAAATTCAACTCTTTATGTTGTTTTTGGAAATTAGTCTTTTTGATTTAAAAATTCACCAGTTTGGTTGAACTTTCATTTTTCTTGGACAAAAATGCAACTGCTCGGTTGAAAATTCAACTCTTTTTTTTTTTAAGTTTTTCTTTTTAATTTTTAAGTTCACTAGCTTTAGCAGAATATATATCTTTCTTGGACAAAAATTCAATAATTTCGTTGAAGTCATACTTTTTGGTTGAATATTCTATCTTGTTAAAAATTCAAATATTTCATACAAAATGTACTTTTTTTAAATATAATATTTTATTATTGAAAAGAGATCTGATATTTTTTTCTGAAAGGAGCCTCAACTATTTAAAAAAATTTTAATGGTTTTAATCTAAAAATTTATCTGTTTTTAAAGAAATTTCAGCTTTCTTGGATAAAAGTGCAAAATTTTGGTTCAAAATTAAACTATTTAATTAGGAAGTCATACTTTTTGGTTGGAAGTTCTAGTGTTTTGTTGAAAATTGAAGTATTTCATAGAAAATTTATTTTTTGTTCCAAATTTGAATTTTGGTGTTGAAAAATGAATTGAAATCTTTTCTGAAGGAAAGTTCAATTTAAAAAAAGAGTTGTTTTTTTATTAAAAATTTATCTATTTTAATATAAATTTCAGTTTTCTTGGATAAAAATGCAACTATTTGGTAGAAAATTAAACAATTTTATTAAAAAGTCAATCTTTTTGATTAAAAATTCGTCATTTTGGTAGAAAGTTAATTTTTTTATTTGAAAATGTAACTATTTCGTTTAAAAGTTTATTTTATTTGCATGAAAACTTATTTCTCTAACTGAAAATTAAAGTATTCTATTTTCGTTGAAAATTTGTCTTTCTTAGTTGAAGATTCATCTATTTTGTTAAAAAAGTGTCTTCTTTTGGTATAAAATTAACATGTTCCATTAAAAATCGAAAGTATTTGGTGGAAAATGCATTTATTTGTTAAAAATGATTCGTTTTTGGTAGAAAATTAATATTTCCGTTTGAAATTAAATTTCTTTGGTTAAAAATGGCTTTGGTTTAGTTAAAAACTTAAAATTTTAAGTTAAAATTGAATTAATCTGTTGTTGTAAATTTATCTGTTTTAGATGAAAATTCATTTAATTTGTTATAATTTTGTCTTTTTTGTAGGAAATTTATTTTCTAGGTTGAAAATTAAACTATTTGGTTAAATTTTTTTTTTTTGAAGATACTTCATTTTAGCTAAAAGTTGATTTCTTTGCTTAAAAATGTAACAAATTTGTATGAAAATTAGTTTTTTTGTTGTTGAAAATTAATTTTTTTAATAAAAATCAGTTGAAAATGTTCTTGTGTTCTTGAAAGATCATCATTTTTAACGGACAATTTAATCATTTTCGTACAAATTGCATATTTTTGTGTTCTACATTCAACTTTTTTTTTGAAAAACTCGTCCTTATTATTTGAAAAGGCAACATTGTTTATGAGATTTTTTTTCTTTATTGATTGAAAAATCTTTCTTGGTTCAAAATTCAACTCTTTCATTGAACATTAGTATTTTTTGGTTTAATTTAACAGTTTTTTTATTGAAAATTCACATATTTTTTGGTGGAAATATCGATTGCTAGACTTTTTGTTAAGTTTATTTTTTAACAAATATTTATTAGTTTGGTTGAAAATTCCCTTTTTCTTGGTCGAAAATTTTTTTTTAAACTAAAAATGTTTTAACAAAAGATTCTGAGCTATTTTTAATAGATTTCGATAATTTAAAGGGATCTCGATGATTTTAGTTTTTTTTAATCTTCTTAGGCATTTTCAAGAGCTTCTAATTTGAAATATTGTAGGGAATTAAAAAAAGCCAAAGAATTTTTTATTAATTTAATTAATTTGAGCGGATTTCAAAGCGTTTGAAATATTTTAGGATAAAGAATTTTTAGAATTTTGAAAGATATGGATCGGTTTTACAATTTCTATATAGTTATATTTTAAAATATTTCACGGGATTTTATAATGTTTTAGTGGATTTCAAAGAATTTATTCACGAGAAGTATAGTGCTTTGTCAGATTTTAAAAGATTTGAAGTATTTTAGGGAATCTAAAAAGATTCCAAATAATTTTTAATTGATTTCAACAGATTTGAAATATTAAAGAATAATTAATTTCCTAAAATTTCTGAAGAAATGGGGCGATTTTACAGAACCTATAAGACATTTTAAAAGATTTAACGAGATTTGATAAGGTTTTGTTTAGGATTTGAATGATTGTCATTTTTTTTTGTTTATAGTTCCGAATATATTTAAATAACTTTTCTAGCATTTCAGGCAATATTGTTGGATTTCATTGAATTTCACAGAATTTTATAATATTTCAGTGAATTTGACAGTATTTATTCACGAGAAGTAAAGGTATTTTTTTAAGGTTTCAACGATTAGAAGATATTAAAATTTTTTTTTGGAACCTGGAGATTGTCTTTTGCTTTGGTTGAATTCAATTGCCTTTGATAGCAATTTTATTAGTTGAATTTTCTTTTCTTTGGTCGAAAATTTGTCTTTTATTTGTTTTTTGTCTATTTTTGGTTAGAAACTGAGCGCGGTTTTATTTGAAAAATAACATTATTTGTTGAAATTTCGTCCTTTTTGGTTAAATTTAACGGCTTCCAATTAAAAATATTTTTTTATTAAAATATCAACTAATACATTTTACTTTGTTTCTTAAAGATTAATCTGTTTGGCTTAAAATAAACTATTTTGATAATAATCTTTTTTTTTCGTTTAATGTTGATTAACTGAAAACTTAGTTGCCCATTTTGGGTTAAAAATTCGTCTTTTTCAGTTAAGAATGAACCATTTTGATAAAAATTTATGTATTTTATTGAAAATTCGTCACTTTCAGTTGAAAGTGAATCTTGATGCTTAAAAATTAATATTTTTGTTTGAAAAATTATTTTTCGGTTGAAGAATTTAACTAGTTTATAAAATTTCGTTTTGTTTTCTTTTAGTTTGCTAACTCAACTATGTATGTGAAAATTGACTTTTTTTATAAACTTATTCTTCTTTTTTGCTAATTCATGTATGTTGATTAAAAATTAATTTTTTGTTTGTTTGTTAAAAATTGATATGTCATTTGAAAATTCATCTTTTTGGTTTAAAATTCATTAGTTTTTTTAAAAAATTTCAGTATTTTTTTCAAATCTCGTTTTTTAGTTCAAAATTATTCTTTTCACTGAAAATTGAACTGTTTCATTTTTTGTTACACATTTATTTTTTTCGTTGCAAACTAATTTCATTCAATAAAAATTTTACTGTTTTATTGAATATTTGTTGTTTTTTGTTGTTGAAAATTAATTTTTGGACTTCAAAATTGAGTATTTTATTTAAAATTGGTCTGTTTTGTTCAAATTCAACTGTTTTTTTATTTATTATTAAAATCTTTTTTCGTTGGAATATCAACTATTTAGTTTTTCGTTGAAAAATAATCTTTTTTGGCTCATAGTTATTCTACCTTATTAAAAAGTATTTTTTTGTTGAAGATTCATTACTTTAGTTAAAAAATTATTTCTATAGCTGAAAGTTGAACTATTTTATTCAAAAATTAATGTTTTTAAAGAGAAAATTAAACTATTCCTTTTTGGGCTGAAAATGTTCTCTTTTTTAGTTCAAAATTTACTTCTTTTGTTACAAATTGAACTATATTGTTACAAATTCATTTTTTTGCCTGAGAATTCCACTATTCCATTTTTCATTAAAATTGATTTTTTAAATTAACAATCTATTAAGATTGTTGAAAATTCTTTTTCTTTTTGTATAAAGTTTGCCTTTTTTGTATAGAACTTCAAATATTTAGGTGGAAGTTTATGTATTTTTTTTAAATTGGTCTTTTCAGTAGCAGCTTTATCTTCTTGTTTGAAAAATTGTCTTGTTGGTTAAAAATTAAACTATTTAATTTTTGATTCAAAATGAATCTTTATTAGTTTAAAATTCTACAATTTGGCATTAAAAATATCAAATATTATCAAAACTTGGATTTGAATTTTTTCAGCAGACAATAGTGTTATTCTTGTAAAGTTCAAAATTTTATTTTAAAAAACGAACACGTATTTCAAATAGTTAATTTTTTCTTTTCAACAAATTTCAAATGATAATGGGATTCCAAAGGATCAGAAATATTTTAGCGTATTTTAAAAGATTCTCAGGCATTCCCAATAGCTTTAAACTATTTCAAGGGATTTAATATTTTTACAGGACCTATAACGTTTGAAGATCTTTTAAAAAATTCGGAGAGGTTTGATAAAATTTTCAAGGATTTCAATGATTTTAAGAGATTTTATAAGCTCCCAAAGTATTTGAAGAAACTTTAAAAATTTATAAAAGTCTAGAAATGTGAAATGTCATAGAATTTCACAGGGTGTTAAAATATTTTAATGAATTTCAAAGAATTTAAAAAAAAATTAAGTTAATATTTGTCCTGAATTCTTTAAACTCTTTTTGAATTCTTCTAAATTCACTCAATTTTGCATAATTCAATGGATTTCGTTTTTTATTGTTTTCATTTCATTTCATTTAATTGCTTTTTAAATTCAACTTTATTTTTTTTAATGAATTCCATCGAATTCTTTTCATTTCCCTCAAATACTTATAAATTTAATCAAATTTGATTGTAATCAAATCCATTTTTCGTCCTTGGTTAGAAATTAACAGGTTTTCAAAGATTTGAATTTTTTTAATTCACCATGACATTTTATAAATTCATTTCGTTTCTCTAATTTTTAAAATTTATTTAAATACTTATAAAGTCACACAATTCTATTTAATTCAATGGTTTTTTTTTTTAATTTTTGAAAGTTTTAATTTAATTCATGCTGAAGTCTTATTTTCAATCAAGTTTTTTATGTACTTTTAATTTGTTTTCAATACAATTAATTGATTTTTCAATGCAGCTTGATTTTAAAAATAAATTTCTTCGAATTCTTCTCATTTCCCTCAAATTCTTCTAAATTCACTCAAATTTTATTGCAAAAAATGGCATTTTTTGCGATTTTAAAATTTGTTTTCAGTTCATTTATTTTTTAATTCAAAAGAATATTTGTCACATTATTCATGAACATTTGTCACTTCAAGTAATTTTTTTGTTTTTGTAAATTTTTATTTGTTCATATGAATAAGTATCTGGTAGTCCTGATAATAATAAATTATAACTATAAATTTAACTTAAAAATTGTTTAAATCCATTTTAGAGAAGATTATATATTGAAAAGGTTAGAAAATTAGAGTTTTTTTCTTTCAATATTAATGGCCAGGAAAAATGAGAAATAAGTCAGGGAATTTGTTTTATTAAATTTGCTGACCATCTTGGATTTTATAATATTTAAATGGATTTCAAAGAAGTTACGCCTAATAAGTGAGTGCTTTCGTAGGGCATTTTAAATAATTCAAGATATTTTCTAATTTTTTCTCATTTAAAAATCACCCTCAATTATTATTTATTTATCCTAAATTTTTCAAAATTATTTTTAATTTTTAGGAATTCTCTTGAACTTTTTTTATTTGCTTAAATTTTTTTCAATGTATTCAATTCTACTGAGCCTAATGGTTTTATTTAAATTTTTATTTAGTGTAGCTTTAATTCTTCTTCAAGTATTTTAATCTTATATTTAATTCTCATGCATTTTCACAAATACTTTTATACCCCCCCCCTTGAATTTTTATGAATTTCATCGAATTCTTCTCACTTCCCTTAAATTCCAAAAAGTTGACAATTTAAATTAAAAATTCTATTATTTTATATATATCCTAAATTTAAAATGTTACAAGATTATAACTGTTGTCTTTAAATAATAATGGTAAGGAAAAATACAAAATTATTAAGGAAAGTTCAGAAAATTTTAAAATTCATTTGACCATATAATTAATTACAAATTTTTTTCTAGTCCACACTCGACGATTATGAACAAGTTCCAATTGACAAGTATGGAGAGGCAATGTTACGAGGAATGGGATGGCAGCCAGGCAAAGGAATCGGTAAAAATGAAAAGTATGACCATTTTTTAGCGTATTTTTTTAGTACCGTACTCCCGTGATTGGGGAATAACACCGTTAGATTTAAAATTCTTCAATTTTAACGATTTGCAATTTAATATTCTTTAATTTTGAAGATTTTTAATTGAAAAATCTCTAATTTTGAAAGGTATATAAAAAGCATTTCTTAAATTTTGATTTTGAAGGCCTTGAGTCAAGAGTTTTTAATTCTAAATCTTCCAAATGGATCAAATTCAAAATTTAAATCATGAAAGTGACAAAATTTTTCATTGTTAAGCTTAAAACGTGCATCATTTTAAAATTGTAAGCTTCCAGAATTATAAAACTTCAAATTTTTACAATTCAGAGTCTTCAATTTTTACAATTGGCAGATAAAGTGTCTTCAATTTTAAATATAGATAAAGAAAAATTCTTAAATTTGAGGATTTTGCAGATCAAAAGTCAAGAGTCTTGGATTTTAAATCTTCCGAATTCATGAAATTTTAATTTGTATGTCATATTAAAATAACAGAGTTTGTAATTGTAAAACTTAAAAGTTGCATAATTTAGAATTATAAATTTAAAAAATTAAAAATTCTTTAATTTTAAAGATTTACAATTAAAATTCCTACAATTTTAATGATTTACAATTCGACTCTTTAACTTTAACATTTTGCAGATGAGAAGTCAAGATTTTTCATTTTTAATCCTTTAATTTGATGAATTTTGAAATTTAAGTCACTAAAATAACGCGCTTTTAATTGTGAAACTCAGAACTTGCATAGTTTAAAAAATTTTTAATCTTCAAATTTAACAATTTACAGTTTAAGTGTCTTTAATTATGAAGATGTATAAGTAAAAATGCTAATATGCTTAAACTGTGATTATTTTAAAAATAAAAAGTTAAGATTTTTTATTTTTAAATCTTCCAAATTGATCAAATTTGAAATTTAAGTCACCAAAATAAAAGTATTTTTATTTTTTAAACTTAAAATATGCATAGTTTTAAAATTGTAGATTTTCGAAACTAAAAATTTTAATATCAAAGATTTATAATTCAAAATCAATAAATTAAATAATATTCGATTACAAAATTTCAAGAATAAATCAAAATTCTAAATGAAGATTTGATATAAAAATTGAGTTAAAAATTTTTAAAAAGTAAAAATTAAACTATCTGAAATTGATGCATCACTATATCAATAATTTCGGTTATTTTATATGTTTATAATTTTAGAGTTCAGAATTTTCATAGGTTTCGATTTTGCAATTCAGTTTTTATAATATTTTAATTTTTTGATTATATAAAAATTGGTGTATTCAGCTTTAATTTTAAATCATAATTTTGTTATGTAATATCAATTCAAAATTTTAGATTTTCCGAAGGTTTGTCTGAAAGATTGAGTTTAGTTTGTAATATTAAATTTTCAAATCTTAATCGATTTGAATTCAAATTCAAAATTTTTCAATTATTTAATTTTCAACGAGTTTAATTATAAATAATACAATTTTAATTCCTCTGAATTTTAAATGACCCAATTGCCAATACTCAAATTATAAAATATTCAATTTTTCACGTTTTGCCATTGTCTTATTTTCTCAATTTCAATCTAAAATTTGTCAATTTTGTGATTTTTCAATTCAAAATAAAATTGTTTAAGTTTGGCACTTTGAATTAAAAACTATACAATTAAACTTAATTTTCCGATTAAAATGTCCCAAATTGTTCAATATTTATATATGTTTTTAAATTAAAGACGTTTTCATTTAAAAATGATTGATTAATAACTATTATTTCAAAAATATTTAAAAAATAATGTTAAGAGATTTCACAAGATTTTATCAGATTTTCGAGGATTTTAATGATTTTAAGGAGGTTTAAAGCTTTTAGTGAATTTTAATAAATTAGCCAGGGTTTCGGGAAAATAACGCCATAGAACTTTACGGGATCTTATAATATTTTAGAAAATTTTTAAAAGATCACTAGAAATTTGTTATTTATTTAAATAATTTAAAGGGATTATAGTGGATTAAAAAAAATATTCACTAGAAGTGAGATATTTTGTAGAATTTCGAAGGATTTTAAATATTTGAGGAAATCCAAAAATTTATATTTCTAGACATTTTTAATTATTTTCAATAGGTCAAAGGAGAATTATTATTAAATTTGAAGTAATTAATTAATAAATTATTTTAAATAATATAGATACATTTTCTAGATAAAAAGTTTGACAATAAAATTTTTTGTTTTAGATTTAAAAATTTTTTTAAATAAGAAAAGTTAGTTTTTAAACTCAACATTTTGTGGTGGATTTTAAAGAATTTATTTAAGAGAAGTGAGTTATTTCGTAGGGTTTCAAAGATTTTTAGAGATTTTAAATTATTTTTTTGAATTAGCTCTGAATTCTTATTAATTTATCCTGAATTCTTTTGAATTCGTTTTGGATTGGTTTTATTCAATTGAATGCCTCTAAAGTTACTCAAATATACTTAATTCAATTAATTTGAAAAAATGTTAATACTTTTTTATTTATCTGTTTCTGGAATTTAATTTAATGAAGTTTCAAAGAAATTGAAATATTTTAGGAGATTTAAAAAGATTTCAAGAAATTTTTTATTTATTTTAATAGTTTCAAGGGATTTCAAGGACTGAAATATTTTAGGGTATTTTAAAAGGTTGCACAGCATTTTCAAAGATTTAAGCAATTTTAAGGGATATTTCCAAGTGTTATAATTTTAAGGAATTTTGAAATTTTAATGGATTTTGAATAATTTATTCACAATAAGTGAGGAATTTCGTAGGGTTTCAAATATTTCAAGAGACGTTCAAATGTTTTTTCAATTTCATTTAGAATTTGCCCAGATGTCTTATCAATTTATCCTAAATTTTTTCGAATCGTTTTGAATTCTTCTAAATTTACTCAATTTAATGGATTTTTAAAAGTATTTTATTTAATTAATCTTAAAGTCTTTAAAACTCAACTTAAATTCTTATCCATTTCAGAATTTTTCTTGAAACGTCTTTAATTATTCTAAATTTATTTCAAACTTAATTTAATGAATTTTTTTATATTTTCTAATTCTTTTGAATTCCCTTGATTGTTTTTTAATTCAGTGTTTTTTTTAAATTATTTCATCGAACTCATCTCGATTCACTTAATTTTCTGTAAATTCACTCAAATTTTATTGAAGTAAATAGATTTTTTCGATTTTAGACCATGATTTTAATTTATTTGTATTGTTTTGTCGTCATTAGTCACATTTTGGTTAGCAATTAGTAGAATTTCAAAGATTTGAAGAGATTTGAAATTAGTTTTTTTTATATTTCTCCCTGAATTCTTAATAATTGACTCTAAATTCTTTTAAACCCGATTTGGTTATCGTGGGTCGTTTCAAACCCAAGGATTTTTTGTGTCTCATTATTTAGAATCCGTGTACCCCGGAAATACTTACCCCAACCCTAAAATGAAATTTTAGAATTAGAGGACCCACTGTCCTGAATCACGTGTTCCCAGTGACATCCTGGCCTTCACATTGACCAAGTCAAGTTCGCGTTGGGTCTGAAACGACCCACGATAACTTTAACTTCGGTGCAAACTTGTTTTGAGCATCAAGGTAAGTTTTTGGATTCTTATAAAGTTAATGAGTATTTTCGAAAGATTTTTCTTTTTTGTTTTTAGTCATATAAGGTAAACCCACCATTTTTTGGGACAGTTACGAAAAGCTCACCCACACAAACATGATTTTTAGATGGTGAATTTTAATTTTTGGTAAAAAAACAGTTATAAGAAGTGGCGAATACATTATTTATCAACAGTGTTTTAAGTAATCAGTTGAATTTATATATTTCTTATTTATGATATTCAGTTTAAAATGCGTAATTCGGAAATCTTTTACTTTAAACATTTTCCTTTTCAGATTTTTAATTGTTAAATGTGCATTTTAATTTAAAGAATTTTTAAATGCAGTTTTAAAGACTTATAAAATTAAAAATTGGAAGCGTTTAAAATCGAAGATTTTTGGTAAAAAAAAGATTCATAGTTGATTCACTCTTAATATAAATTAATTCATGATTTTTTAAATTAAACTGTACTTTAGAATTATAAAGTGAGTCATATTTTATTTTACAAGACGATTCAGAATAAGATCAGAATTTTTGAATTTCCAGATTATAACATTAGAAATTAAACTGTTTAAATTGGAAAGTCTTATTAGTTTAAAAAAAATGTAAACGCCCGATTGCAATTTTACAAAATATTCTTAATTTTAGAATAACTTCAAAATAATATAATTATAATTAAAGTTTTTTATTAAAGAATATACTTTAAAAAGTTATAATTTCAATTGTACTTACAAAAAAATTTAATTTTCAAATCAAATTGTTAAATTTTGATGCATAAATAACAATAAACACCTCCTATTCTTAAAAATTCGAGTAAGTTGAAGATATATTTAGAAGTTCTTGAAACATTCTAAATTAATTAAAGATTCAAAATGATTTCAAATAATTTAAAACCGCATAATCTTGTTATTCCTATCAAAATCGAGTTTCAAATAGTTCACGGCCTTATATAAAGCCAAATATGGATTTTTGAATATTTCGAACAAAAAATTTAGAGGCTCTAAGAATTTTGAAAGGCAAAGGAATTTTAAATTATTCAGAAGGATAAAGAAGCATAAAAAACGTTTCCTGGGAAAATTGAAAATGATTTTTTATTTTGAAAAATTTATTTTAAGATAAATTTCTCAAAAATAAATGTGTAATATTTTAAGAAAACTTTTTTTTGCAGGATTTAAAAGAAATTGTTATGAAAATTTTTTAGGAAAAATTGAAATCATTTTAAAAGATGCTTAGAAGTTCTGAAAAGTTGTTAGCAATAATTTAAAATTTGAAAAAATGTAAAACAACATGTCAATGTTTGAAGATTTAAAAATAAAATTTTGAAGTATTTGAAGCATTTAAAATAAAAATAATTTGAAAAGCGTTTAGTTTGCTAAAAAAATGTAAGCATTCAATTTTTAATCTTTCTAGCTTGAAATTGATTACAGAGACTTACTTTTGAATATTTTTACATCTGTCGATTGATTCTTTATTTTAGAGCATTAAACAATTTAATGTAGAATTATATTTTTGTATCTGAATCTGAATCTTTGAACTCTATAATTTATAAAAGTTACAGAAATTTAATTTGGCAGTGTAGCTGCATTTCATTTAAAATTTTTAAGTTAAAAATTGTTAGTAGCTTCCATTTTATAAGTGTAAATTATTGAGAACTTGGAACAAAATTTTTATTTGCACAAAACAAAATGTAGATTTTTGGAGATTTAAAATAAAAAATTTAGAAGCTTTTTATAAATTGTGAAAGGCTTGAAAAAAATATTCTCTTAAGATTCTTAGGAACATTGAAAAAGATTTAAAAAGATTTCTAAATTTGTCAAAAGATAATATGGAGTCTTTTCAAATGAGTTGAATTTTTCCTACCATTTTTATAAAATCCTGCAAATATTCAATGATTTCCTTAAAATCTTCTAGATTCTTTTTTTTATGTTTTGAAACTTTTCAACATCTTTTAAAATATTTTCTTAAAATAATTTTTCAACGTGAAAAATCATTTTCAATTTTCGTAGGAATATTAAGAAAATGGTTTTATTCTTTAGAAGCGTTTCTCAATTCTTGAAAATCTTCTAAATTTTTTATTTTAAATCAGGAAAAATGTACATTTGGTTTTAAATTCGACTATTGCTATTTGAACCAAAATTTTCGTAAGATTAAAACATGATTTTCAAAATTTTACAACAAAAATACTAAAAGAAATTTTATCGTCTCATTTGCGGAAAATTAAGGACATAAAAAAATGTTCCAGAAAATACAAAAAAATGAAATTCGAAAAAATGTAGATAACAGGTTTAGACCGCGCATCATTCATTTCAAATTTTTAATTCATTTTGAATCTTTGCAAAACTTACAAATACTCAATTTCTTTTTTTGCACATAATAAGAAGGATTTTATAAACATTTTAGAAAAATTGGATTCATTTTAAAACATACTTAGAAGTTCTTAAAAAAAATTTTAATTTGAAAAAATAATTAAACAGCTTCTAGATTTCTCTGGATTTTGACATTAAATTTTTAAGCTTTTCAATGATGTTTCTATAATTTCAAATGAAAATGATTTAACTTCTAATTTAAGAAGTATCCAGTCAAAACAACATTTAATTTTACAATTTTTAATGTTTCTAGCTTAACATTGCTTAAAATAATATAATTTTGAAAATTTTAAAGTTTATTGATTGCTGATTGTTTAATTTAGAACAGTGAAAGTTATAACGTAGACTTAAATTTTTGGTACTGAATTTGAATCTTTGAACTCTATAATTTATCAATGTTTTTAAACATTCATATTTTGCTGTTTGTTTGTTTAGCTTTAGAGTTCAATTTTTAAAATTTTATTGACCGTGAATAATGTTTGCGAACTGGGAAATAACCGGGTTTTTTTCTTCCATTGAAGCTATCACCCTGCAGTTTAATTAAAAAATAATTTTTTATTTTTCATATTCTCAATAACGTTAAAACTTTTTAATTTTCAAAGAAAAATTAATTTTTGTAAGACAATATTTAAATTTACAACCTAATAATAAAATTTTTAACCAAAAAATAATTGAAATTGTTTGTACACATTTTCCAATTTATGTATTAATTTTAATTAAGATGAATTCTAAATCAGAAATATAATAGTAGACTTTTAAATCAAAAAGAATGAATTATCGTTTAATAATTTAATTTTCAAATTAATTCATAATATTAATTAATTACTAATTACTACTAATTTAATTTACTACTAAATTAATTTAAATTACTACTAATTACTTTTTTACAATAAATAATCAATTAAACAACAAGCGTTGAGCTTATAAACAATATTCATTATTTCACTCATACAATGCTGCAAAATTTAATTTAAAAAACGGCGAAAATCATTCTTTAAAGAACAATAAACAATAATAAGCGTATTATTACACCTTTTAGAATTTAGAGAAATTTTTTCCTAAGAGTGCATACGGTACCGTTTTTAGTGCGTTTCTAGATGATAAATGTTTTGGGTAGAAAATCAATCTTTTTGTTGAAAAATTTATGTTTTTTAGCGGAAAATTTCAACTTGAATTTTATTGAACATTCTTCTTTTTTTTTTAGTAAATAATTTTTTTGTTTAAAAATTCTTTTTTACTGGAAAATTCAACTTTAATTTTATTAGTAGTTTGTCTTTTTTGTTACTAAATCATTTTTTTATTAAAAAATTCTTTTTTATTCGAAAATTTAACTTTTTGATTGAGAATTCTTCAATTTTGGTAAGAATTCATTTTTTCGGTAGAAATATAATCTTTTTGTTTATTAATTTATGTTTTGGGTTGAAAATTCAACTTCTTGGGTGAGAATTCTCCAATTTCATTTAAAATTCATCTTTTTTCGGTAAAAAAAAATTTTATTGAAAATTCGTATTTTTTGGGTAGAAAAAAATCTTTTCGTTAAACAATTTTTCTTTTTTATTTGAAAATTAAACTTGATTTTTATGTAAAATTAATTTTTTTTTGCAGTATATTATATATTTTTTTAATTCATCCTGTTTGGTTTAAAATTCAACTTTTTAGTTAGATTTCTTGAATTTGGTTAAAAATTCTTTTTTGGGTCTCAACGATATTTATTCAATGAATTTATTTTTCGACGGGGGATTTTACTAATTTTTAGAAAAAAATCTGTCCAACTTACTTTGATTTTAAATGTTTTTTGAATAATTAGTTAAATTTTGATCTTTTTGAATGATATCATTCAGTTTATAATGTGATTTTAAAAGTAAATAATAATTCATTTTATAAAACGATTTGGAATCAGTTCACAATTTTAAATTTTCCAGATTTTAACGTTAAAAATTAAACTGTCTCCATTGAAAAGTTTTATTAGTTAAACACATGGAAACGCCAGATTAAAACTTTATAAACTATTTTCAATTTTTAAATAACTTCAAAATAATATATTTAAAATCAAAGGCTTTTATTAAATTAAAATAAAAATATATTTAAAATTTAAAATAACTTTGGTGCAAATAGTCCACGGCCTAATTTAAAATCAAATATATATTTGGGCAGATGTCGAAAAAACAATTTAGAAGTTTTTTAAGAATTTTGAATGGCTTCAGAAGAATTAAAAACATTTTATAGAAAAATTTCAAATGATTTGTCATGTCTAAAAATTAATTTAAAGAGAATATTTAAAAAGGTTTAGAAAGATTTACAAAATTATTAAAAATTAATTTGGAGAATTTTAAGGAAGTTTTTTGAAATCTGGGAGTATTTAAAAAAAACTTGTGGCAAAATTTTTAAGAAAAATTTCGAACAATTTAAAAAGATGTTTAGAAGTTCTGGAAAAAATGTTTAAAGAATTAAAAATTTTGTTAAATCTCGAAGCAGCATGTAAAATTTTTCAAGATTTTGAAATAAAATTTTTAAGCGTTTTAAGGATTTTTAAACTATTTAAAATAAGAATAACTTTTAATTGAAGAGGTAATTTTGAAAAAAATTGTAATGCATTGATTAATTCTTCAATTCAGAGGATTGAAAATAATAATGTGGATCTATACTTTTGGAAGTGAATCTGAATCTTTGAACTCTATAATTTATAGAAATTTATATTTTTAATTTGGCAGTTTAACTGCATTTAGTTTCAAGTTGTTTAGTTGAAAAGTGTTAGTAGCTTCCATTTTACATGTGTAAATTATTGAGCACTTGAATACAAAATTTTTGTTTTTAAACACTTTTAATCTTCAGCTTTAATTTAAAATTTACAAGTCGAACTTTTAGTGCTTTGATTTTGCATCTCCGTTTTTATCACTTCAAATGGAAAAATTTTTGGCTTTTTTAAATTATATTGACCGTAAAAAATGTTTGTGAACCGAGAAACGACCGGGAATTTTTGTCTTTCATTAAAACTGCCACCCTATTATTAATGTCCCAGTATTAGACATACTTTTTACAATGTCCCAGTAATGATCGGTTTGCCTTATCAATTTTTAATCTCTTATAGCATGGCGCAGCGTACATCCACTGAAATCTCGCGAATTCTTCGTCCACATACGGAACGAGTCAACTATTTGGACGAGGAAAGCGAGGATGAGATTGATTTCGTAAAAGAAGAATTGGAAGAATCGTCAGAATATAGTTGTTTTGATGAGAGTGACGAGGAAAATGAAGCAGAGATAGAGAGAGATGAGAGTGACGCTTCGCGAATGATGAAATTTGTTTCTGGAGAAAATAATTACAATTGGTCAACGGAACTTCCAGATTCTCAGGGAGAAGTTTCAAGGCCGTTAAATTATTTGCCTGGAAGAAAAGGTGATACACCCTGTAAAACTCCCTACGAATTTTGGCATTTGTTATTTACTGATGCGATGCTCGACCTGGTGGTCCAGTACACTAATGCAGAAATCGAGAACTTTCGCCTCTCAAACAAATCTACATATCCGCCAACGCAATTGGCGAATGTAACGAAATTCGAAATTCAAGCTTATATAGGCTTGTTATATTTCAGAGGGTATCAGAGACAAAATGAGGTCGCGATCGAAGAACTCTGGTCGCACGAATTTGGCAGTAATTTATATAAAAGCACAATGCCGGAAATGCGTTTCAAGTTTATATCATCGAGGCTGCGTTTCGATGATAAACGTACTCGGAATGTACGCCGAGAAACGGATGCTCTTGCACCGATTCGCGAATTATGGGATTCTTTCATCGGAAACTGCCAGAGCAACTATACAGCCTCGGATTATTTAACAATTGACGAGCAATTGCTTGATTTTCGAGGAAAGTTTTCAGCACGAGTTTGCCTAAAATCGAAACCTGGAAAGTACGGCATAAAAATTGTAATTTTGAATGATGCTAAAACGTGCTATCTTTACAATGCCATCCCATATATTGGTGGAGAAAGTACTGAACGCGGAGAGTCTATTCCGGATTATTATGTGAGAAATTTATGTCAGCCAATTTATGGTACCGAGAGACAGATAATGAAAGATGAATTTAATTTGAGCATGCTCGGAAAGGCGGGGAAAAATGAGAGAGCGAAAAAGAAGAAGTGCAGTGACATGAAATCGGGCAGTGGCGTTTTCGATTTTTTGTGCCGTTCATTCAGTTGCGCTCGTAAAACTCGTCGTTGGCCTATGCGTCTTTTCATGGGTATTTTGGATCAGGCAGCTGTTAATGCGTGCATTCTGTTTAATTTTGAATGCAAAAATCCAGTGAAAGATCGTCGACAGTTTTACCGAGAATTGATACTTGAACTGGTTACACCTCAGATGAGAACTAGATTACAGAGAGCAAATCTGCCGAGAAATCTTATGAGTAATATCAGATTTATTCTCAAGGAACCCGAGCGTAAGATGAATTTGAATGACAAACTCGAGAAAAGAAAGCGATGCTCAATTTGTGATACAAAAAAAGATCGGAAAACGAAGCAATGTTGCGTCAAGTGTAGGCTGGCCGTTTGCGAGGAACACCGTTACACATGTTGCAGAGACTGTTTGTAATTGTAAGATGATAGAATTTAAGGCGTTAACATATTGTTCTTTTTTTCTTCGTGAATATGTATAATTTTTTACAATAAAATTTGTATAGATCGAAATATATCGAGTTTTTAATTGAAAATTAGTTTCGATTTTTTGAAAAAAGCGCTAATTGACACCATTAACTTGAGCATTTCTTTTGTTCTCATCATTTTCGTGATTTTTTAAAAAAATACGCTTCTTGAAGTTTAAAATACTGTTTGAAAAATTCAAATAGCTTATTTTTGTTTAAAGTTATGAATTTTTGAGAAAATGTCTGCATTTTAGGCAGATGGGTGTGTTTATCACTAAGAATAAAGCAGACTTTATTGGATTTTTAAAATTTATAATTGAGCGTTTTAACAAACCTTGGGTTTGAAACGACCCACGATAACCTGAGAAGGTGCCCAAAAATGCGATACTCTGGTCCGGTTGATTGTAAGAATTACTACTTTCATAATTTTTTAATTATTAATTTAAAAAATTGGAAACTGATTCTGAAGATTTGCAATTCAAAGTTCTAAGATTTTGAAGATTTACATTTTTAAATCTTCAATTTTACCATTTTGCAATTTAAATGCCTTTAGTTAAAATGCTTTCAATTATAGAAAGATGTACAAATAAAAATGCTTTAACTGCGATTATTTTGAAAATCAAAAGTCGAGCGTTTTCATTTTTAAATCTTCCAAATTGATGAAATTAAAAATTTTAAAGATTTGCAATTCAAAATTATCTAATTTTGAAGATTTACAATTTAAATTACTTCAATTTCAACAGTTTTAAGTTTAAATGTCTTCAATTATGAAGATTTATACATACAAATTCTTAAACTGTGATTATTTTTAAAATCAAAAGTCAAGCGTTTTCATTTTTAAATCTTCCAAATGGATGAAGTTTGACATTTAAGTCACTAAAATAACATTATTTTTAATAGCCAAACTTAAAACTTATGTTATTTTAGAAGTTTACATTTTTTTAAATTAAAACTTGTATAATTTTAAAAGTGTATATTTTTAAAACTACAAATTTTATTTTTAAAGATTGACAATTTACTTTCTAAAATTTTAATAATTTTTAGTTGAAATGAATTTAGATATACAATTATTTTTAAATAATGATTCTTAAACTGTGATTATTTTGAAAATTAAAAGTGAAGAATATTTCATTTTTAAATATTTCAAATTGAACAAATTTTAAATTTAATTCGCGAAAATAACAGAATTTTTAAAATTGTAAAACTTAAAAATGGTATAATTTTAAAAGTGTACATTTTAAAAATTTAAAGTTTTGCAGTTCACTTCCTTAAATTTTAATCATTTTCAGTTTAAATGGCTTCAATTATACAAATATGTATAAATAAAAATGCTTAAACTACGATTATTTTGAAAATAAAAAGTCGAGCGTTTTCATTTTGAAATCTTCCAAATTGATGAAATTTGTAATTTAAGTCACTAAAATAACATTATTTCTAATTTTAAAACTTAAAACTTGTATTATTTAAAATTTTTGAAACTTAAAACTTGTGTATTTTTAAGTGTACATTTTCAAAACTAAAAATTTTGTTTTTAAAGATTTACAATTCACTGTCTACAATTGCAATAATTTTCAGTTTAAATGGCTTTAATTATGCAAATATGTAGAAATAAAAATGCTTAAACTGCGATTATTTTGAAAATTAAAAATCAAGAATTTTCATTTTGAAATCTTTCAAATTGATGAAACTTGAAGTTTAATTCGCGAAAATAACAGTATTTTTAATTGTAAAATTTAAAAATTGTATAATTTTAAAAGTATACATTTTATAACTAAAAACTTAAATTTAATGATTTAAAATTCACTTTCTTAAATTTTAATCATTTTCAGTTTAAATGGCTTCAATTATACATATATGTATAAATAAAAATGTTTAAACTGCTATTATTTTGAAAATCAAAAATCAAGCTTTTTCTTTTTGAAATCTTTTAAATTGATGAATCTACAATTCAAAGTTATTCAATTTTAAAGATTAACAATTGAATGGTCCGCGGTCTAAAGCGGTTAACTGACATTTTTTCGAAATTGATTTTTTTGTATTTTCAAAAACATTTTTTATATGCAGTTATTATCTCGCAAACGAAACGAAAAAATTCCTTCGAGTATTTTTTAATGGATTTTAGAAAATCGCGTTTTGGTATCTACAGCATAAGCGCGCAGATCGATTTTCCTTCGCCGTGTAAAATTTATGAAATGTTATTTAACAGATTTTGACCGTGGATCCTTCAATTCAATATCCTACAATTTTAATTATTTTCCACACCTGCCAGGCGTCTCGCGACGGCTTATTTTTTTTTTTTTAATTTTGTAATAGTTCTAATTTAACTTTTACTGAGGATCTATTGGCAAAATGATCAAAGGATTAGAAGTCTTTTTTTTTAAATTCCTAAACACTTTGTAAAGCCTTAGAAAAATTCAAGTTCAAAAGTGTCACGAGATTTCAAAAGACTTTTAAGGATTTTAACCAACATTATAGAAAATTTTAAAAGATTCCTATAATTTTTTAATTTATTTCACGGGTTTGAAGGGATTTCAAGGACTTTGAAAAATTGTAGAGTATTTTAAAAGATTCTAAGGCATTTTCAAGAGATTTAAAGTTTTAATAATTTTAAGGTATTTTGAAATTATAATGGATTTCATGGGGCTTCAAAAATTTTAAGAGATTTTCATATATTTATAGCATTTCATTTGGTATTTTTACTGAATTATTTTAAATAGTTTTTAATTCTTCTAAATTCACTAAATTCAATTAATTTTTCAAGGTTTTTAATGAATGCATTTTGAAGCCTTTAAAACAAACAAATTTAAATTCTCTTTATTTTTTCTAAACTTATTTCAAACTTAATCAAATGAATTTATTTTATATCTTGGTATTGTTTTGAAATCAGTTTTATTTTTTTATGAAGTTCGTCAAGTTGTGATCGTTTCCCTTAATTTTCTGTAAATTCACTCAATTTTTATCAAATGAAAATGTATTTCTTCGATTTTAAACAATGTTTCCAATTCATTTGAATTGTTTTGTAGTCATTAGTCACTTTTCTGGTTAGTAATGAGTAGGGTTTCAAAGATTTGAAATTATTTTTGGATTGCACATTGAATTCTTAATAATTGACCCTGAGTTATTTTTAATTCTTTAGAATTCTTTTGAATTTTTATAAATGTACTCAATTCTACTTAATTGAATGGATTTTTTTATTTTTAAAAGTTCGTATCTAATTCATCCTGAAGTCTTTCAACCTCAGCATGAATTCGTAGGCATTTCATCAAATCCTGTTGAATTCCCTTGAATTTTTCGAAGCTAATTTCAAAATTACTGAATTCCATGAAGTTTTCTTTATATTTTTAAATTTTAAATTCATTCTAATTTTAGGGAAATCAATGAAATTTTTTGACCAAAAAATATTTTAAAATTGATTTAAATTCTTTTGAATGTAACTCGAATTGTTTAAACGTTTTAAGCATTTATCCTGAATGTTTTATCCTTTTATTCAGTTTTAGAAGTTGTTAACAATTTAAAAAAAATTAATAATCAGGTGCATCGTTTTTACGATTCCAATTATCAGGGTGACGACTTGACCGGAAAACCGGGAATTTTTGGACCAGGAAATGACCGGAAATTGAATTAAAACCGGGAATTTACTTCTGATCATTTCTAAAATTCAAGTTTTTATTATTTTCATAATTTTGGTAAATTTAGAAAAGTGATTTCTATTTTATCTGCAGTTGCAGGGAATATGAAATGTAATTTTGACATGTAACGAGAATTTTTATAAAGAATTAAAACTGGGTTTTAGATAAAAGGAAACAGAAAATCCAACTATTTGATTAATAATTGATTATTTTTTATTAAAAAAATTGAACTAAATTTTTTAATTTATGTAATTTGTGGAAAATTGCTCTTTTTTGTAGGCATGAAACTCAACTATTCTAGTTGAAGATTCATCCTTTTAGTTAAAAATTCATCAGTTTTTGTTTGAAAGTTAATTTTTCCAATGAAAATTTAACAGTTTCATTCTGGTTGCATAATTGACCTTTTCTAGTTCAAGATTTAACAATTAAAATGTAAATTCGTCTTTTTAAATTGAAAATACATTTATTTCATTGAAAATTCACGTATTTTGTTTAAAAAAATCGACTGTTTTCGTAGAAAAATAACTTTCTGGTAGAATATGATTTTTTTCTGTGAAAGTTAGTCTCGTTGTTTAAAAATTCATTTTTTTGTTTGAAAAATAAGGTATTTTAGTTAATTTTTTTTTCTCAAAAATTCAATTATTTGGATGAAAATTGATATTTTTATTTTAAAAGGAAAACATTTTTTTTTAATTCATGTGATTTGTGAAAATCTTTGTTTTCTGGTAGAAAATTAATCATATCGGTTAAAGACTCACATTTTTGGTAGACATAACATTAAACTATTCTAGTTGAAGATTCATCGTTTTAGTTGAAAATTTATCGGTTTCATTTAAAAATAATTATTATCATTGAAAATTTAACCGTTTTACTTGAGAATTCTTTATTTCATTGAAAATTTTGCGTATTTTGTCTCTTAAAAAAATGAGTGTTTTGATAGAAAATGTTTTTTTTTTTCTTTGAGAGTTAATCCAATTGTTTAATAATTCTTTTTTCTGGTTTAAAATTCATCTTTTAGGTTAGAAATGAATTTAATTTTTTTTTAAATCTTCCATTGGAAATTAATTTTTTATTGAATATTTGTTATTTTAATTAAAAATTTGTTCCTTTTTTTAGCTGAAACTTATTTTTTCCTTTAACTGAAAATAAAAATACTCTAACAGTTGAATATTCCATAATTTTAGTTAAAAGTGCATTTTTATTCTAAAAAGTAATTTGTTGCCTGAAATTTTAATTATTCAATTTTTTGTTGAAAAAGATCATTTTAAGTTAAAAATTCGTATTTTTGGTTAAATATTAATTTTTTATACTTCAAACCTATTTATTTAAGTTTTAAATCACAATTTATCTTATTAGTAAAAATTATCATTTTTTGCTTGAAAGTTTAACTATTTAAGTTGAGGATTCATAATTTTAGTTAAAAATTCATGAGGTAAGATAAAGCTAATTTTTTTCTTCTAAAAATGTAAGTATTCCATTTTCAGATGAAAATTGATTTTTTTCTAGTTCATAATTCAATCATTTGATTGCAAATTTGTCTCCTTTGATTCAATATTCAACTATTTCGTTAAAAATTATATATTTTGTTGAAAAATTGTATAGTTTGATAGAAAATTAATCATCTTGTTTGAAAATTAATCTTATTGTTCAAAAACACATCCTTTTTGTTAAAAATTCAAGAATGTTAGTTAAATATTCATAATTTTAGTTGAAAATTCATCGTTTGGTTCAAAATCCCACTTTTCTAGTTAAAGCTTCATAAATTTATTTGAAAATTCATTTAATTTGCAATTGCTTCCTCTTTTGTGTTAAAGGATATTTAGTATGAACTTCAAGATTTAAAATAAATGTTTGCGTCTTGTGGCAAAGTTGACCGGAAAATTGAAAAACTTTACCTTGAAATCCGTAAAATAACCGGAAATTTGAATTCTCCCTCCAAGTCGCCACCGTGATTATATAAAAATACTAATTTGCCGATTTTTTTGCAGTTGACGGTGTTTTTCCCAATAACGGCGGAGTATTTAGTTTGAAAAAATGACTAGAGAATGAAAAAAAATTGACTTTTGCAATATACCGGTTTTTGAAAAGTGCTCTGATTCAATCAGAAATACCTAGAAAACTAAAAGCAACTATCCAATCAAGATGTCTAATAGCAATGCAAATATTAAAAAATGCATTAAATTTGTTATAAACAAATAAGTGAATGGGAATGGTTTCGTACGGGTTGACGGTCATTCGTCACTTTACTTGCACTAAATTAGAACAATTTATGGACAAAAAGGATTTTTTTCAGTTGAATTAATAAAAGATAATAAATTATTTGTTATTTTAAAAGCAATTTTTATAAACAAATATCCATATCAGGTTTTTGAGGAAAATAAATAAAGTTTTTTTTATGGAATCGATCATATATTATTTGGAAATAAAACCTAAGTATAATATTTAGCCACCAAATAAAAATAAATAATTGTTTAAACTACCATAATTAACAAATGCACTATTTGGCTATTTCAGGAGGTACAAACTTGATTTTTTAAATGCAATTAACTGTAAATAACAAACTTCTAAATTTTTAAGAACATTTTGATAAAAGTAAACAGTAAAATGATTTTATTTTATTTTATGTATTTATAAGTAAAATATCGCTTTTCCACGGGATTAACAGACAGTTATTTAGCATATTTTTCTCGGTTAATACGTTTGTAAACTAAATTTTTTTTCTTGGGGAATATAATTAAAATTATTTAGCAAGGTAAGGAAAATAAATAAGGCAAAAAAAATTTTTTTAATCGGCTATGACAGTCCGATGCGAAATTTTATTAGATTTCATTTTAAAAAAAGAGGTAAAATCGATTAATAATTGTCTTCTGAAAATTAATTTGTCCACGCAAGTCTTTTGTCCCTTCTGCGCGAATACCAAAAGAATAAAACAGTAATTAAGTAAATTATATTTTACAGAGTTGTAGCAGCAGTTGTACCAGAGTTAAGGCCACGAGGAATGGGATTAGGTGCAGATAAGTTGAAGATACAGCAGCAAATTGCGGCTTCAAAATTGGCAGCGAACGAGAATTTACAAGTTGTCAAAGGGGCTTTTGTAAAAATTGTCACAGGAAAGCAGATGGGCAACTATGGACAAATTGCAGGACTTGATGACGAGGGTGGTCGATTAATGATTAAATTGGCAATCGGAGGAGAAATTATTTCAGTTAATGAGTCGATAGTTCAGCCCGTTTCGAAGGATGAGTATAATAAGAACGCAAAAGTGCTAAGTTAGTATTATAATGAAATATGAAATATCCTAGGGACTTTTAATTAGACCACATTCTCATCAATCATTTTTCAATTTATTGCTTTTACTCTTTAGGGGCCGTCCATAAAGCAATTTCAGGCTATTTTCAAAAAAAATTGGGAAATTCTGTTAAATGAAAGTACTGTTAACAATTCGAGTAGAAAAATATTGCATTTTCAACAAAATAGTTGAATTTTCAACTTGGAAAAGATTTTCTACTAAAAAGAATGAATTTTTCACTCAAAATGACGATTTTTTTCGAATACAAATTAATTTTTAACAAAAAAGTTAATTTTCAACCATGGAGGAGAAGTTTTTAACCAATAAAGATTTTTTTCCTTTTCACAATCCAAGATGAATTTTCAATGAAAAAAAAAACGAATTTTTAACAATTCTGTGGAATTTTTGACCCCTAAAAAAAATAACTATTAAAAAAAGTTGAATTTTTAAACCCAAAATACGATTTTGCAACGAAAATTTCATTTTCTTCCAAATAGTTAAATTTTCATAAAAATAGTTGAATTTTGAACCAGGTAGTTGAGTTTTCAAATAAAATGATCAATGTTCGACAAAAAAACAAATTACTTTGTTTAAAAGTAATTTAAAAGTTAAAACTAAAAGACATTAAAGCAAACATTAATTTAAAAATTAAATCAAAACAGCCTAATCAACAACAAAGCAATTGCATTTTTAATAAGAAAGGATGTATTTTCAACCAAGAAGATTAAATTGATAAAAAATGCGAGCTTTTAATCGGATAGTTGAGTTTTCAACTAGAAATGATCAAATCACAATTAAAAATATACAATTTTCAACTAAAAATGGCATAAATATATTTTTAGTTAAAAAATCGTTTTCAACAAAATGTTTAAATTTTCAATCCAAGGGATGAGTCTTCAATAAATAAAAAATAGTTCAAGTTTCAGCCAATTAGAAGAATTTTCAACCCAAAAAGATGAATTTTTAGCCAAATAGTAAAATTTTGAACTTATAGGAATAATTTTCCACAAAAAGTTTAATGTTCTATCAAAAAGACGGAATTTTAAATAAAAGAAATAATTTTTTAACAAATGTGTTGAGTTTTGAACATAAAAAGACGAATTATCTACAAAAAAGTTTATTTTTTAACCGGAAAATATGATTTTTCTACCAAAAGTTAATTGTCCTGCCCAAAAGTTAAATTTTCATTAAAAAATTAAATGTTGAACCAGGTAGTTGAACTTTAAACAGAACAATTATCAACCACTAAATTCCACTTTTAATAATAAACAATATGGTTTTTTAAACATGAAGATTCATTTCCAAAAAAAGACGAATTTTTAATCAAATAGATGAATTTTCAACTAGAAATGAAATAAATATATATGTTAGTTCAACTTTCAACAAAGTAGTTTAATTTTCAGCACAAACAGATTCATTTTTAGCCAAATAGTACAATTTCCAACTAAAAAGAAGAGTTTTCCACCAAGAAGATTAATGTTTTACCAAAAAGACGGAACTTTCAATTAAATTTTCAACAAAATTGTTGAATTTTGCAGCCTAAAAGACGATTTATTTACAAAAAAGTTAACTTTCAACCAGAAAACATGATTTTTCTGACAATTAGTTAAATTTTCATAAAAATAGTTCCATTTTGAACAACATAGTTGAATTTTCAACAAAAAATGTGATTTTTCCACTAAAGTGATAAATCTTCAGCTCAGAAAAAAGTAATTTGTTTAAAAGTAGTCAATGGTCAATCAGTAAAGATTAATTAACAATCAACCGGTTGTATTTTTCGTTGAAAAAAGGATGAATTTTTAACCATGAAAATTAAATTTTTACAAAACAAGACTAATTTTCAACCAAATAATTGAATTTTCAATTAGAAAAGAGCAATTTTTAAATCAAAATATCAAGTTTTCCTAAAAATTGAATAGATACATTCTAAGTGAAAAATAGAATTTCCAAAAAAATAATTTCAATCAAAGAGATGAGTCTTAAAAGAAAAAAAAGAAAACATTTTAATACAGTTGTTCAATTTTCAAGCCAAAAAGATGGATTTCTTATCCAAATAGTTAAATTTTCAACTAATGAGGTGCATTTTTTAACAAATGATAAATTTTTTACCCCGAAAATAAGATTTTTGGTACAAGACAGTTAATTTTCAACCAAGAACTTAAATTTTCATAAATATAGTTGAATTTTCAACAAAAAATATGAATTTTCAACAAAAAAGTAATTTAAAAAGTCATGTTAATAGAAATAGTTTAATTTTCTTCGAGATTGTTGGATTTTCAAAGAAAAAAGAGGAATTCTTCAGAAAAAAATGCAATGAATTACCCGAAAATATATATTTGAGCCTAAAATGCCAGAAAAGATGAAATTTTAACAAAACATGTAGATATTTCAACTAATAAAATTTTAATTTTAAAATAAAAAACATTTGCACTGAACTAAAAAAGTTAAATGTTCAACAAAGAAAGTTAAATCCTCGACCCAAACAGATTAAATAAAAACCAAATAGTTGCATTCATCATAAATAAAGGATGAATTTTCAACGAAAAAAATTCATTTTCAACCAAAAAAGACGAAGTTTAAACAAAATGCTTGCATTTTTTAACAATTAGTTGCATTTTCATCTAAAACGATCGAATTTCAACCAAAATTAGAATAATGAAATTTGCATTAAAAAAAAAAACTTCCGTAAAAAGTAACATAAATTTTCAATAAACTAGTTCAATTTTGAAACAAGCAGATGAATCATCAATCAGAAAAAAATGAATTTTTTCATCCGAATAATTCAATTTTCAGCCAATTAGTTCAATTTTTTGACAAAAAAGAATACTTTTTAACAAAAGAGTTACATTTCCCTAAAATAATTAAAATTTCTATCAATTTCTGGTATTTTTTACGATAAATGTAAATTTTTATCCAAGTACATATTTGAATTTGGATCTAAAAGAAGATATACTTTCAACCGAAAAAGGATAAATAAAGTAGTTTAACTTTCAACCAATTAGTTGAATTTTTCCAAAATAGATGACTTTTTAACGAAGCAGTTGTGCATTTTTAACTAGAAACGATACATTTTTAACCAAATAGTTCAACTTTTAACTAAAAAAGATAAATTTTTAACAAAAAATGGTATAGTTTTCATTCCCAATTAAAAAATCGTTATAAAATAAATCATATTTAAACCAAATAGATGCAACTTCAGCAATTTTGGTTAAAAATTCAACAATTTTCTTTTAAAGATATCATTTTTGGTTACAAATTTAACTGTTTTGTTAAAAATTTGTCTTTTCGGATTAAAAATTCAGCCCTTTTTAGAACCCTTTTTGAATTTAACCTTTTGTATAAAATTAATTTTTTTCTTGCTGATAAGTCAACTGAAATCTATTTCGTCTGAAATTTTTTCTTTTTAATTTAACAATTCATATTCTTCAGTACAAAAATTGCACCTTTCTTAGAAAAAATGCAACTGTCTTTTTAAATAGGAACCCATTTCCTACAAAATTTACTTTTTGTATGAAAATTCAACTTTTGTTGTTGTTGATAATTTGACTTTTTGATTTAAAAGTTCAGCAGACTTTTTCGTTAAAAATTCGTAAATTTTTATTTAACAATCGTGTTAAAAAGTCATATTTTTTGGTTAACAATTTTACTACTTAGCAGAAAATTAAATTATTGCTTACAATTCTTATTCTGGCGTTGGAAAGTGAACTGGAATCTTTGGATAAAAAATTTACTATTTTTTTAGTTTATGTTTAAATTCACCTGCTTTAGCAGAAATTACATCCTTTTTGGATAAAAGTGCAACTGTTTAGTTGAATATTCAACAAGTTTATTGAAATGTCATACTTTTTGATTGAAAATCTGGCTGAATTCGATTTGAAATCGTTTCTGGATGAAAATTCAATCTTTTTACAAAAATGTTTGTCGTGTTTTTATTAAAAATTTATCTGTCTTAGTACAAATTTCATCTTTATTGGATAAAAATGCCACTATTTGTTAGAAAACTCAACAATTTTGTTAAAAATTGATCGTTTTTGGTTGAAAAAATTCTTCTGGGATTAAAAAGTCAACAGGAATCTTTTCTGGATGAAAATTCAACTATTTAAAAATTATTTTTTGAAAATAAAAACTCTTCAGTTTTAAGAGAAATTTCATCTGTTTTGGATACAAATGCGACTATTTGGTAGAGAATTTAACAGTTTTGATAAAAAGTCATCTTTTTTGGTTAAAAATTCGTCTTTTTGGATTGAAAATTCTAATTTTTTGTCCTAGAAACTTATTTCTTCTTTAAAAATTCACATTTTCATCATTAAAAGTCAACTCAAATCTTTTACACATAATATTAAACTATTTAAAAAAAATAGTATCAAACCATTTTTTTTTAATTTATCTTTTCGAAGTAAAAATTCATATGATTTTGTAGAATTTTAATTTTTCTTGTAAAAAAGTGCAACTGTTTAGTTCAAAATGATTTTTCTTTACATGAGTATTCAACTTTTTTTTAAAGATTTGAATGAATCCATCTCTTTGGTTGAAAGTTTAACTACTTTAATAAAAAATAATCTTTTCTTATTTGATAGTTTAATTTCTTGAGAAAAGTTAAACTGCATTGTTAAAACTTTATTATTTTGATTAAAGGCTTATGTCTTTAATTAAAAATGCAAAGGTTTAATCAAAAAGCCTTTTTTAAATTAATTTTTAACTGAAAATGTAACGTTTCCATTTTTTTAATATTCGTTTTTTTAGTTCCAAATTCTCCTTTTTTATTAAAAAAAAATAATAATTTTTTGGTTTGAAATTTTATGTTTGCTGGGTAAAAATGCATTGCTTTCGTGGGAAAATTAATTTTTTGCTGAAAATTTATATTTTTGTTTGAAAATTCAATTTAAAAAAGTAATAAATGTCGTCTTTTGGCTTTAAGTTTCAACAATTTAGATAAACTTTTTTGTCTTGAGTCAAAAATCTTTATTTGTTGCAAGTTCGTCGTTTTGAAATTTAAATTATTTTCCTTTTGTATAAATTTTATCATTTTGGATTGAAATATAAACTATGTCACTTCTGTGTTGCGAATTTACCTTTTTATCTTTAAAATTCAACTATTATGTTCTAAATTTAATTATTTTGTAGGAAATTCAAGTATTTTGTTCAAAAGTCATCTGTTATTGTATAAAAGATTCTTTGTTAAAAATACTGAAAGTTTAAAATGCTGGTAATTCAATATAAAAATAAGAAGTATGGCCACCTTTTTGATATTTAAAAAAGAATCGCAAAGCCTCAGTTAAAAAAAATCAACTTTAACGTTCACCATCTAAAAAATTAAATCTATTTAAAGGTCCCTCCAGCTAGAATATAATTTAATTCACATCGATGTCCCAGCTTTTAATATTCTCATCAATTGATTTCAGACTCGAAGAAATACAATGCATTCAAGGAAAACGCGGAGAAGAAAAAAAGTTCTGTCACCGAAGAATGTTTAATTGTAGAAAGCAGTGACGATGATAAGGCGAAACGAGAAAGAGAGGGGAAATCAAAAGATCGAAAAAAGTCGAAGAAACATAAGCGATATTCAAGCGAGGACGATTCTGAATCGGAAAGAAGATCTCGGAAAAGGAGGAATTCTAGTGATAGTGACGAGGATCACAAAAGAAAAAAGTCGAAGAAAACGAAAAAAAGTAAGAGGCGAGATAGTTCTTCGGAGCGAACTAGTCACAAGAGCAAGAGAAAACATAAAAAGGAAAGGGAGAGAGAATCGAGAGATTCGCCAAAAAGGGACAAATACAGGCACAAAAGATCTCGTTCGCGTTCGCGTTCCCCCAGGAAGCGATAGCGGTATATTATATTATATTAAATTTAGTTTATAAAATCCTCATTTTCATTGTATATTAAGATTTTCCTTACGCATTTTTGTAATAAATCTTATTTTTTCGTATGAAAATGGCTTATATGCGGCTCTCCCTGCAAAAAAATAAAATTCCAACTGCAAGATTGACTCTTCTAAACTGAAAATTTTATATGTTATGGGAAAATTGGTGATTGAATATTTTTTAATTGACGGTTAAAATTAAAAAATTAATGTTTTGATTTAATTAGGAAAGTATTAAAAATGAGGGGAAATTATTTTCGGAATTTCTTTTAAGGAATACAAATATCTTTTATTAAAAATATTTATATCTTCAGTATTCACTAAATTTAAAGTATGAAGATAGAATAAAAATTTGTTTCAATTCTTATTCAAATTTATATAATTATTTATGTTTTTAGTATTATTAATTTACTGTTGAAATTTTAAACTAAAAAGGACGAATTTTATACAACAAGTTGAATTTTTAACCAGAAAATATTTTTTTTCAACCAAAACACTAAATTTTTAACAAAAGGGTTAATTTTCTTTCAAATTGTAGACTTTAAAACAAACTGTTGCACTTGTAACCAAAAAAAGGGAAATTTATATCAAACTAGATGAATTTTTAAACCATTAAGAGGAATCTTCAACAACAACAAAATTGAATTTTCAACCAAACACTTGAATTTTTAACCTGAAAATATGAATTTTCAATCAGAAGATATACATTTTCTACCAAACAGTTGCATTTTTAATAACAACAAAAAATTAAATTTTGACCAAAAAACATCAAGTTTTAAACCATGAAGACGAATTTTCCACAGAAAAGTTGAATTTTCAACTCAAAATTTAAATAATGAACAAAAATTTAATTTTTAATCAAACACTCAATTTTTCAACAGAAAATATGAATTTTCTACAAAATATTTGAATCAGAACCTAAACAAATTAACTGTCTATCAAAAAGATGCATTTTCAACAAAAAAGTTTAATTTTTAACCAAACATATAAATATTTAACAAAAATGTTAATTTCCAAACAGCTGCAATTTCTATAAAACCATTGAATTTTCAATCCGAATATATAAATTTTCTACCAAATATTTGTATTTTTAACAACAAAAAAACATTAAATTTTTCCAAAAAAGATGAAGTTTTAAACCACGAAGACGAATTTTCCACAGAAAAGTTGAATTTTCAACTCGAAATTTAAATATTGAACAAAAATTTAATTTTTAATCAAACTGTCAATTTTTTAACAGAAAATATAAATTTTTTACAAATTATTTAAATCAGCAATGAAAACAGATTAATTTTAAACCATAAAGACGAATTTTTAACAAAAAATTGAATTTTGAATCCTATAATATGAATATTTAATGAAAAGTTCATTTTTAATCAAACAGTCGACTTTTCAACAGAAAATATAAATTTTCTACGAAATATTTGAATCAGCAACCAAAACAGATTAACTGTCTATACATTTTCTGATACATTTTCAACAAAAAAGTTGAATTTTCAACGAGAACATATAAATATTTAACAAAAAGTTAATTTTCAACCAAACAGTTGAATTTTTAAACGAAAAATATGAATTTTCAATAAGAATGCTAATTTCAAAACAAATAGATGCATTTTCTATTAAAACATTGAATTTCCAATCAGAAGATATAATTTTTCAACCAAACAGTTGCATTTTTAACAATAAGAAAAAGAATTAATTGACTACCAAAAAAGATGAAGTTTTAAACCATAAAGACGAATTTTCCACAGAAAAGTTGAATTTTCAAGTCGAAATTTAAATATTGAACATAAATTTAATTTTTAATGAAACAGTCAATTTTTCAATAAGTAAATATGAATTTTCTACAACATATTTGAATCAGCAACCTAAATAGATTAACTGTCTACCAAAAAGATGCATTTTCTACAAAAAAAAGTTGAATTTTCAACCAGAACATATAAATGTTTAACAAAAAGTTAATTTTCAACCAAACAGTTAAATTTTTAAACTGACAATATGAATTTTCAAAAAAAAGTTAATTTCCAAACAAAGAGATCCATGTTCTATAAAACCATTGATTTTTCAATCCAAAAATATAAATTTTCTACCAACCAGCTGCATTTTTAACAAAACAAAAAATGATTTAATTTCTACCAAAGAAAATGAACTTTATAACCATAAAGACGAATTTTCAAAAAAAAAGAAAAAAGAATTTTCAATCCGACATTATAAATATTTAAGAACAGTTAATTTTTAATCAAACAGTCGATTTTTCAACAGAAAATATGAATTTAATACAAATTATTTAAGTCAGCAACCTAAACAGATTAACTGCCTACCAAAAAGATGCATTTTCTACAAAAAAAAGTTGAATTTTCAACCAGAACATATAAATGTTTAACAAAAAGTTAATTTTCAACCAAGCAGTTGAATTTTTAAACTGACAATATGAATTTTCAACAAAAAAGTTAATTTCCAAACAAAGAGATCCATTTTCTATAAAACCATTGATTTTTCAATCCAAAAATATAAATTTTCTACCAACCAGTTGCATTTTTAACAAAACAAAAAAAGATTTAATTTATACCAAAGAAAATGAACTTTTGAACCATAAAGACGAATTTTAAAAAAAATTGAATTTTCAATCCGACAATATAAATATTTAATGAACAGTTAATTTTTAATCAAACAGTCGATTTTTCAACAGAAAATATAAATTTTCTACAAAATATTTGAATGAGCAACCTAAACAGATTAATTTTCTACCAAAATGATGCATTTTCAACAAAAAAAAGTTTAATTTTTAACCAAACAGTTAAATCTTTAAACTGAAAATATGATTTTGCAACAAAGAAGTTAATTTTACAAACAATAAGATGCCTTTTCTATAAAACCGTTGAATTATCAATCCGAAAATGAAGTTGTATACCATAAAGACGAATTTTCAAGCAGAAATTTAAATATTGAACACAATTGTAAATTTTAATCAAACAGTCGATTTTTCAGTCAGAAAATATGAATTTTATATCAAATATTTGAATCAGCAATGAAAACGGATTAATTTTATACCAAGAAGATACATTTTTAACCAAACAAAAAAATAATTAATTTCTACCAGAAGAAATGAACTTTTAAACCATAAAGACGAATTTTCAACAAAAAAATTGAATTTTCAATCCGACATATGTAATGCAAAGTTAATTTTTAATGAAGCAGTTGAATTTTCAATACGAAAAATATTAATTTTCTACAAAATAGTTGCATTCTTTAACAAAAAAAGATTAAATTTCAACCAAAAGAGATTTAACAACTAGATTATAAAGATAAACGGCTTTCTTAAAGATAAACCATTTTTCTTTCCTTTCTTTATTAAAAATTCCAAATTTTTTGATTGAGAATTCTCGAATTTGATTTAAAATTCGTCTTTTTTGGTAGTAAATTAATCTTGTTTGTTTGATTACACAGAATTTTAAAAAATTTAGGGAAAATACCATCATTTAAAAAGATTTTTTAGAAAGTTTAGAAATTTATGCGATTTTCTTCTAAATATTTGGAAAAATTTTAATCATTTTTAAAGGCGTTTACAAGGTTTAGAAGTTTTAAAAAGATTAAAAAATAATTTAAAATTTGAAAATATTTGATAAATATAAAACAAGAAACAAATTTCCAAAGATTTCGAAGCTTTTTTAAATCTTTGAAAGGTTTCTAGGGAACAAAAAAAAGTTTCTTGAGATTCAAGTTTTTGAAGATTCCGAAAACAATTCGATGTTTTAAAAGAATTATGAAAGGTTTCAAGAGAACGAAATCATTTTATTAAGATTTCTGAAAAAATTAAAAATAATTTTCTATTTAAAAAAATTATTGTTAAGAGAAGAAAGATTAGAAGATGAAAGATGAAAGAGAAGAAAGATTAATTTTCCACAGAAAAGTTGAATTTTCAATCCGAAAATATAAATATTAAATGGAAAGTTAATTTTCAATTAAACGTTTGAATTTTCAATACGAAAATTTGACTTCTCTACCAAACGGTTGCATTTTTAACAGCAAAAAAAGATAAAATTTCTACCAATAGAGATGAAGTTTTACAGCATAAAGACGAATTATCTACAGAAAAGTTGAATTTTCAACTAGAAATTTAAATATTGAACAAAAATTTAATTTTTAATCAAACAATCGATTTTTCAATCAGAAAATATGATTTTTGTACAAACTGTTTGAATCAGCAATGAAAGCAGATTAATTTTCTACCAAACGGTTGCATTTTGAAAAAAAAAAATGATTAAATTTCTATTAAAAGAGATAAACTTTTAAACCATAAACATTAATTTTCAACAAAAAAGTTGAAGTTACAATCCTGAAAATATAAATATTGAACAAAGAGTTAATTTTCAATGAGAAAGTTAAATGTTCAATCCGAAAATATGAATTTTCTACAAAATACTTGTATTTTTAAGCAAAAAAAGATTAAATTTCAACCAAAAAATATTATGTTTCAATCAGAAAGATTAATTTTCTACAGAAAAGTTGAATTTTCAACAAAAAAGTTAATTTTCTGCAAAAACATTATCTTGAAACTTGTCGATTTTTCAACAAACTTTTAAAACATAATGCCTAAAAAACATGTATTATATAAAACAATTGAATGAGCAACCAGAACAAATTTATTTGCTACACAAAAGTTTCATTTTTAACTCTAGCATATATGAATTTTTAGAAAAAAAAAAAAAATTAATTCTCAAACAATTAGATGTTTTCTTTAAAAAATAGTTAAATCCGCAACGAAAAAATATTAGTTTCCTTCTAACAAGTTATTTTTTAAACCGAAAAACATGAAATTTCAACTAAAAGAGATTAATTTTTAAACGAAAAGAACCAACTGTCAATAAAATTAGGTGATTTTCAACCCGAAAATATTAATTAAAAAAAAATTAATCAATTAAATAGATTTTCAACAAAAAAATTAATTTTCAGCTAAGGCATTATTATTCAGCTAATTAGTTGCATTTTTTACAAAATTGTTGAACTTTTAAGCTTAAAGACGAATTTTCTACAATACAGTTGAATTTTGAACTCGATTATATGAATTTTTAACGACGTAAGTTAATTTTTAATACAAAATTCATTTGTAACCAATCAGTTGAATTTTCCACCAAACAATTGAATTTCCAAGCTAAAAAGTCGAATTTTTGGCAATACAGTTGACTTTTTGTCCCGAATGTATAAATTTCAAATAATAAAGTCAATTTTCAACCGATTGACTAAATTTTTAACAAAAAACAAGGAAAATTTCTACCACAAGAGATGAGTTTTTGAGCCAAAAGACAAGTTATCAACAAAAGGGTTCATTTTCAACCGAAGAGTTGAATTTTGAAATAAACTGTTGCACTTTTAACAAAAAAGATTAAATTTACACGGAACTAGGTGAATTTTTTAAACCATAAAGACGAATTTTGAACTCGAAAATATAAATATTGACATTTTTAATCTAAAAGGAATAATTTTAAATAAAACGAGGGGGTTTCCAACCTGGTAATATGAATTAAAACAAAAATATTAAACAAATACATAGATTTTCAACAAAAAGTTAATTTTCAGCTAAAGCATTAATTTTCAACTAATTAGTTGGATTTTTCACCAAATTGTCCAATTTTTAACCCGAATACGTAAATTCTCAACAAAAAAAGTTATTTTTTAATAAAAACATTATTTTGACACCAATTAGTTCAATTTTCTTCCAGACTGTTTAATTTCTAAGCTAAAAAGCCGAATTTTTGTCTATACAGTTGAATTTTTAAGCCGAATTAATAAATTAGTCACAAAAAAGTTAATTGCCACCAAAAAGGTTAATTTGCCATTATTAGTTGAATTTTGTACTAAATCCTTGAAATTATTAGGCCAAAAAGGACGTATTTTTAACAATACAGTTAAATTTTTAACCGGAATATATTAATTTTCCACAAGATTTTTTTGTTTTTATCCATATAAATGAATTTTCAACAAAAAAGTGGATTTTCAACCTAATAAAACAATTTTCAACAAAAAAATTGAATTTTCTTCAAAATCATTAATCATGGCAACCAATTAGTTAAATTTTCTTTCAAATTGTTCAACTTTTCTCGAAATTGTTGAATTTTAAAGCCGAATATATGCATTTTCAACAAAATAAGTTAATTTTTAATAAAAACATTAATTTGAAACCAATTAGTTGAAGCTTCCTCCAAACTTTTAAACTTTTAAGCTAGAAATTTGAATTTTTGTAAATACAGTTAAATTTTGAACCCAAATATATGAATTTTTAACAAAAAAGTTAGTTTTTAGCGACAAATTTAATTTGCCATTAATTAGTTGAATTTTGTCCTAAATTGTTTAAATTCTCAGGCTAAAAAGGACGTATTTTTAATAACATTGTTGAATTTTTAACCGCAAAGTTTTATTTTTTCCCAAAAAAGGTGGCTTTCAACAAAAATCTTAATTTTCAATGCAAAAATTAATTTGCAACTAAACTATTGTATTTTGAGCTAAAAAGATTAATTTTCTACAATACAGTTGCATTTTTGACACAAATTTTTAACAACAAAGTTAATTTTTAACTACGTGAAGGAATTTTGTAGAAAATAGTTAATTCCTCAAACATAACATTTTTAAACCAAATAGATTCCTTTTTTGTAAAACAGTTGAATCAGCCCCAAAAAATTAATTTACTGCCCAACAATTGCATTTTTAACCAAAAATATGAAATTTTCACCAAAAAAGAATTATTCTTAAACCAAAAAGACTAATTTTAAAGAAAAGAGTTTTTTAAATTTGAATATCTAACCAACAACTTGATTTTCAACCAAATAAATCAATTTTCAACGAAAATTGAATTTTTATCAAAACCATTAATTATGTCAATCAAATTGTTACATTTTCCTCCAAATTGTTCAACTTTTCTCAAATTTGTTAAATTTTTAACCCAGGTGTAGGAATTTTCAACAAACAATTGTATTCGTAACTAATTGGTTGCAATTTCAGAAAAATTATTAAATGTTTAAGCTAAAAAGACAAATTTTAGCCAATATATGAAGTTTCATCAAAAAAGTTAAATTTTAACTTTTTTTGACCAGAATATATTAATTTGCAACAAAAAGTTCATTTTAAACCAAGAAGATGAATTTTAAATAAAAGCATTAATTTTCAACAAATTAGTTGAATTTTTTACCACATTTTATTTGTAAGCTTAAAGACTAATTTTCAAGCATATAAATGAATTTTTAACAAAGTTAATTTTTAAACAAATAGAAAAATTTTCAGCAAATAAACTACTTTTTAACCAATTAGCTGAATTTACAAGCTTAAAGACGAACTTTTTACAAAACAGGTAAATATTTAACCCGAATATATTTTTAATTTTCAAAAAAAAAAGTTAAGTTTCAACTAAATAAATGAATTTTGAACAAAAACATTAATTTGCAACTAATTAGTTTCATTTTCTACTAAATTGTTGAATTTGTAACCCAAGTGAATGAAAAAAATAATTTAAAAAAATGAAGTTAATTTTTAACGAAATAGATGAATTTTCAACAAAAAATTGTTATTCGTAACTTATTAGTTGAATTTTCATAAAAATTATTGAATTTTTAAGCTAAAAATACCAATTTTAGCCAACATATGAATTTTTATCAAAAAAGTTAAATTAAAAATTTTTTTAACCAAAATATATTAATTTGCAACAAAAAGTTAATTTTAAACCAAGAAAATGAATTTTAAATAAAAACATTAATTTTCAACCAATTAGTTGAATTTTTTACCACATTGTTGATTTGTAAGCTTAAAGACTAATTTTCAAGCATTCAAATGAATTTTTAGCAAAAAAGTTAATTTTCAAATAAATAGAAAAATTTGCAGAAAAAAAAACTAATTTTTAACCAATTAGTTGAATTTGCAAGCTTAAAGACGAAATTTTTACAAAACAGTTAAATTTTTAACTCGAGTATATTATGAATTTTCAACAAAAAAGTTAAGTTTCAACTAAATAAATGAATTTTGAACAAAAACATTGATTTTCGACTAATTAGTTTATTTTTCTACTAAATTGTTTATTTTTTAAGCCCAAAGACGAATTTTTTACAATCGAGTTTCATTTTTAACCCAAATATATGACGTTTCAACAAAAAAGTTAACATTCAAACAAATGGAAGAATCTCTAAATAGATGAATTTTCAGCAAAAAAGTTAATTTTTAACCAAAACATTATCTTCGCAGCGATTTATTGGAATTTACTTCTAAATTTTTAAACTTTCTTTAAAATTGTTAAATTTTAAACCCAAGTGAATGAAAAAAATAATTTTAAAAAATGAAGGTTATTTTTAACGAAATAAACTAATTTTCAGCAAAAAAATTTATTTGCAACTAATTAGTTGAATTTTCCTCTACATTTTTGAATTTTGAACCTAAAGACACATTTTTGCCAATATATAAATTTGTATAAAAAAAGTTAAATTTTAACTTTTTTTAACCAGAATATAATAATTGGTAATAAAATGTTAGTTTTCAACCAAATAGTCAGTTGAATTTCCCAGCTTAACGACGAATTTTTCTTAATAAAGTTGAATTTTCAACCCGAATGTGTAAAATTTCATCAAAACAGTTTATATAAAAAGAAATTAATTTGTAACCAATTAACTGAATTTTTCTCAACATTTTTGAATTTTTATGCTAAAAAGATGAATTTTTATGAAAAAAGTTAACATTGAGCCAAATAGAGGATTTGTT
>JAAAKG020209875.1:0-22679 GCA_010014905.2 Druon quercuslanigerum | reverse complement strand
ATATATATATATATATATATATATATATATATATATTAAACTTGTGCATAGTTCAAATTAAAAAATGTATAGTCTGAAATAGAAAGACCGTGAAATGGAAAATTAATTTTATTTTTTACGAAAAATTCGCAGTTTTCTATCCTTCTATTTGGAAAGTTTTCAAATGATAAGTTTTATGTAAAATATTATTCTTTAATCCAGAAAATATAAAAATTCTTTCTTATTAAAAAGTCATAACAACTTTAACATTATTTTTTTTGTCCTTACTAACAAATTTTCTTTGCTTCGTTCATATTTTTGATTAAAAAATTCATCTCTTTCAATAAAAATTTTACCTATTCCAATTGGATATGCAACTGCCTGATTGAAAATTAATTTATTTCGAATAAAAATTAACGTATTTTGTTCAAAATTAATCCGTTTTGGTATAAAAAACTAATTTTGTTGTTGTTAAAAATGTAAACTTTTTAGTTTTAATTTAAATCTTCAATGTTAAAATATCAACTGTTACATTTTATGTTGAAAATTAATCTTTTTAGGTAGAAAAAGTCTACTCAATTGTTGAATGCTTGGCTACTTAAAAATTTTTTTTTGCTTAACAATTCGTAATTTCAGTGAAAAATAATTTAAAAAAAAATTTTGTAACTAAAAATTTAACTTCTTTGTTGTAAATTTAACTGAGGGTTGAAAAATATTTTTCTTTTTTTTTTAAATTCATATTCTGGGTTAGAAATTCCAAAATTTGCTAAAAAAGTTAATTATTTGGTGGAAATTGAATTGTTCTGTAGAAAATTCGTTCTATTTTTATTGAAGATGAATTCTCTTAATTGAAAATTTATTCGAAAATTTATGAAATCTGCTGAAAAATTATTTTTTCTTGTAGTAGTACTAGTCGGTTAAAAATTGATGAATTTTTCGAAAATTCTTCTTTTTTCGTGGAAAAACTGTTTCTTTTTTAAAGCCAATATTTTTAAAATTAAAATCATTTTTTTTGCTGAAATATCAACTATTACATCTTCCGTTGTAAATTTATAATTTCAGTTAAAAAAGTAATCTTTTTGCTTAAGATTAAAATTATTGTGTTGAAAATCCGTCTTTTTTGACTTAAAATTAAAAAATTTTATTGCACATTTTTTTCTTTCTTCTCTAAGAAATTTTCTTTATGAGAAATTTTTACTTTTTTATATAAATGCAACTATCCAGTTCAAAATTAATCTGGTTTTGTTAAGAAATAACTGTTTTGTAGAAAATTGACATTTTAGGATCGAAATTGGTTTTGTTGAAAATTCGTCTTTGTTGTGTTGTTCCAACGGTTTGTTTAAATTTTTAATTAAAATCTTTTTGTGATCCAATATCAAATCCCTTCAGGTTAAAAATTTAACTTCATGGTTGAAAATTAACCACTTTCTTCAAAATTCACCTTCTTAAGTGAAAATTTACAATTTTAGTTGATAATTGTACTTTTTTGTATAAAACTACTTTTTTCAAACGAAAATTTAACTTTCTTGTTAAAAAATTACATTTTAAGGTTGAAAATGCAAATTTTTATTAGACATTTCGTTTCCTTCATTGAAAATTATTCTTTTGGTTCAAAATTCAAGTATTTGGTTAATAATGTATGTATTTTTTTAGAAATTCGTCTTCTATGATAAAACAGTAATCTTCTTTTTTGAAAATTGAACAATTTATTCAAAAATTCATGTATTCTTCTGAAACGAATAGTGTTTAAGTAGTGTAATTATATTTTCTATTAATTTAACTTATGTGCTTTTCGAATTTAAAAATATATAGTATGAAATAAAAAACTGTGCAATGAAAAATTAACTTTATTTTTAAGGGAAAATGGCCAGTTTTCTATCCTAATATTTAAAAAGTATTTAAAATCAATTTGATTTTATTACAAATATTAAAATAAAAAGATTCTCACTCATTAATCTACTTTTTCAATTAAATGCGAACTAAATGAATGGCACTCAATTAAAAAAAAAAACTTTTTTTGCCGAATTTTCATTTTTTTGGTTGAAAAAAGGCTACTAATAAATTTTAGTTGTAAAATTTTTTTGTTGCAATTTTTTTTAATTTAACAATATTGTTCAAAAGGTATGTCAACTGGCTTGTTGAACATTTGTATTTTTTGCTTAAAAATTTAACAATTTAATTTAAATTATTATTTGGTACGAAATTAAATTTTTTTGGCTGAAAAGTTCATCATTCATCATCATTCACCATTCATCTTTTTGGTTTTTAAATTAATTTCTTTCTGTAGAAATGTTATTTTTTTACATAAAATGCAACTTTTCTCTTAAATATTTATGTATTTTTTTAAAATAATTGTATTCTCATTAGGTTCATCTCATTAGGTTGAAAATTCAAATTATTGGTTAAAAGTTCAACTACTCTCTTCAAAATTCACCTTCTTGGTTGAAGATTCATAATCTCAGTTGAAAACTCTAGTTTTTTCTGAAAAATTAATTTTGTACTAAAATAGATGGACTTTTTAATTTAAAAAAGTAGAATTTTTAAATTGAAAAAAATTATTTTCCTCAAAACTTGTTTACAAGATTCTTCAATTTTCAAACAAATAATAAAATTTGTAACTAAGAAGATTATCTTCAGGAGGAATATACTAAAAAAATTTAAATAAACGTCAAATAAATTACTATCAAGAATATTAAAGCAGGCTTTCCACAAAATTTCTTTTCAAAATTTCATTAATTTTCCCCTGACCAATTTTTAATCTTGTAAAATTTTTAACATAGAATCTTTTATAAACGAAATAAAGCAATTTCAGACTAACATTTAAAATTTTTAAATTTTTCTTCTCGAAAGATATTTAAAGTTATAGAAACTCCCTGACATTTGCCCTAGACTTTTTTTTGAAATTGTTTGTCAACAGGTTCGTCTTTCACTCACCAAAATTTTTCGGCGTGTAATGTTAAATTCATATTTAATTTCTGTACAATTACTGCGAGTTATTTGTCTTATTTGCAAATTTCTAAAAATTACGTATATGAATAAAGAACCCCCCCCCCAGTTTTAAAGTAATTTAAGTACGGTTCCTATTATATTATTTACGATTGCAAATAAAATATTTACTAAGATTATACAATTATCTCTAAACGGATGACTCGAACCTTAGAAATCCGAAGGAAAATATTATCTTTTAGTACATACACGCGCCCCGAATCCTTATCTTCCAGAGTTGGTGGTATATTTTGGAACATTGTATGGTCAAGCGCTAGTTTCACAAGGAGTCACGGTGACTTCGGTTGTAGTTACGATAGTCAAAGCTTCTGATAAAAAATTGCTAAGCTTCCAAGGCTCATTCAAAAGATTAAGAAGCCTCTCATGTATTTTATTCCTTGTATTTAACTTAAACTTTTAATTTGTTGTTTTGTCAAACTCGGGCAAAAATGGGCTTTATCCTGAAAATTTTGCTAGTGCTCGTACTTTCACGATACCTTGTCACAACGGGTGAATGTGAAACTCCGGTTGGGAAAATTGAAGACATCATTGGACGACTAGGACCAAGATCTTTGATGACAACATTTGCAGAGTCTGCAAAATTGGCTGAATACACCAAGCAGACTTGTGGAGGACAATTTCTGGTGTATACGAATAGCCTCAGAAAAAAAGAAATGTGGGCTCTTAAAAGTAAGTTTAAACTTTTTACCCCCAATTGGACTTAAAATTAACCCTTGTGTACACTAGTGTGGTCCAAATTTAGTATACTAATGATTCTGTCAAAATGCGCAAATTTTCTAAAAGAATTTCTTGCACATTTTTGAAATAGTGTCTCCTCTACACCACATTCTTTGAGGATTATCTCATTACTGATATAAATTTGTTTACCCTAGTAAACCCTAATTCAAACTATCCCTTATGTACACTGGAGTGATACAAATTTATTATTATACCAATAGTTCTTTCAACATGCCCAAACATTTTTCACGAATTTCTTTTAAATATTTGAACTAGCGCATCTCCTACACCACATTCTTTGAGAAGCACCTCATTACTGATTAAAATTTTTTTACTCTTTTAACCTTAATCGAATTTATTAATTCACGAGTTTAAATTTGTATAACCTTAACTGGACATAAATTTATCCCTTATGTACATTAGGGTGGTCCAAATTTGTTATGATACCAATTATTCCCTTCAACATGCGCTCAAACATTTCTAAAGAATTTCTTTCACGTATTTCAACTATTGCCTCCTCTACACCACATTCTTTGAGGACTATCTCATTATTCACTTTGTACATCAGTCGCTACATTTAATATGTTTTTACATCTGAGAATGGACCTAGCTATATTGATAACCTTCTTACTCTAGCTTAGAGATTTATATAACTCCCCATCTATCTTTTCGTCACTAGGAAATGCTACCAAGGTATATGTACTTATCAAATTGATCTGTTCTATCATTTTCTTTATTTCGCCTCATTTTCGGCTTTGCTGGGTTTATATTTACTTTTCTTGATTAGTAGTTTAAATTTCCTCTTTTTGTGTCAGAAATGATTTCCAAATCTATTTCTCTTCTCATCGCTAACGACAGTGATTTTCAATCTTATTTTATCTGTTTTTTATTTGGTTTTCCTGTACGGTTGCCTGAATTTTATCATACAGCCACGCATCACCACACATTCTTCCTGTAACTGCAGTACCGCACACTTCAGTCGCACTTCTAACAATGACATCCTCAATCGTAGCCGATGCGCTCTCTATATTTTTATTGCCTATAAACGCCTTTCAAGCTGTCTATTCTATCCCTTCGTTTTTCCAAAAATAAATTTCCTAATTTTTTCTTTTTCAATTCGGACAACATTAACGTGGGGGAGGGGGATTAACATAAGGCTATAAATGAGAAAACTTGTTTTTCGAAAAATGGGAAATAGAAGTAATTGTTATGACCTTCTTATACGTTGAACTTTGATCACATCTTAAGGAATGTCAAAGAAATATTTTCCACTCAATAACTATAAATTTTAACTCGCCTTGTACTCCATTGTATCGTGCTGGAAAAATATGAAATAACAGTTTAATTTAAAATTTCATGCTAAATATGGTATTTTTTTCTAAATTAATTACTTTTATTGGATAGCGACAAGTTTCAAAGTATTTTTTAACTAATTTTGAATTGTTTGAACATTTTTTTGGCCCTGAAATCGTGAAAAGTTTATACTTTTTAAAATCAATGACCAAGTTAACGAATCTCAAGAGTGTTGTATTTTTAACGATATTTGACAATTTGTTAAACAATTTTTTTTTTGAATTTTGATAACTTCTTTCTGGATTTAATAATGCAGTTAACGAATCTCAAAAGTGATATGTCCTATTAAAGACAGTATACAATTATTTAAACCAGTTTTATTTTGTAAACAATGATTCTTTTCTGTACATTTATTGTGGAGGGCAGTTTTGCAACTAGTTAAACAATAAAACCCTATTGTCTTTCGCAAAAAATATCACTCGTATCCGAGCTCTTATAATTCATTAACTGTGCCATTAATTTCAGAAAATAATATATTTTACGACTTACAGAATTTAAAAAATTTTAAACACAAATAAAAATGGTTTAAAGAATTGCCAAATAACCGAAAAAAATTACTTTTAATATTCTTTAATGGTGTCGTTAAATACAGCTTTTTTGCAATGGACAGGGGAAAAATCACTAAGAGAAATAAAAATTGTTTAAATAATCACCACATATGTTATTTCAGTAATATTATTCCTAAAATTCATCAACTGTATCATTTATTCCAAAAATAAAATAAAATAATAAATCAATAAAAAATTCCAATATTATAATAAAGACAAATGTTTTTAATAATTAATGATTGTTGAGATAATTGAAAATTAGTTTAAAATACTTGAAAACTTGTAACTTATCGAATATGAAAAATTAGTTTAAAAAAATAAAAAAATAATAACATCTTTAGCATGAATTTTACATAAAACTGCCATTTTGAATTTTTCCGGGCATTTTCCAGGCAAATTACAAGGCAGTTTGAGGAATCAAAATTTAAATTTATTAAGAAGAAATGATTTCCTAAACATTCTTTAAGAGCTGCTAAAACTTTAGTTTTCGAAAACGCTCATAACAACTACATCTTTTTTCCGGTTTTTCGAAATTAGAGCTTTTCCAATTTAAAGCCTCATGTTAATTTCAGAAACCCAGGGGCACGGGCTAATGTTAACCGATTTGAAAAGAAAAACCTAGGGAATTTCTTTTTCTGGAAAACGAACAGATTGGTCAACAATTGGTGCTGTTGAAATTATGCTGGCAATGAAGAAATTTTTTCAAATTATGTTGACCTTGAAAAAAGGTTTCCTTTTATCCACAAATGCCTAAAATTTATATATTTTCTTATAATTTATTTATCAAATGAACCAATAGTGAAAAATGGCAAAAAGTTTTCTCAAAACATCATTGACAGCATAATTTAAAAAATTATAAAATATTTGGTTTCGCTTAAAAACACCCAAAATATAAATTTTTTAATAAATTATTATTTTCTAAAACATTTTTGGACAATATCTTGCTAGCACTCCTTTTAATTAATTTTTTTTGGTTACAAAATTCACGTTTTGGGTTAAAAATTCCGCTCTTTTCATAGAACATTAACTTTTTGTTGCAGATAAATGAAGTGTAATCTATTTTGGATGACCGCTATTTCTTCTGAACATTTTTCCTTTTGATTTAAAATTTCACTTTTTTCTGTTTAAATATGGCATCTTTGTTTTAAAAAATGCAACTGTTTTGTTGAAAATTAAACTATTTATCTGTTTTGGTCAAAATAACTTTTTTTCAAAATGAAAATACAACTTTTTAGTTAAAAATTATTTTTCTTTGCTTTTCAACTATGTTCTTCAACTATTTTGTTTAAAATATTTGATTAAATCACTTTCTTTTCTTAGCTTGAAATTCACTTTTGTTGGGCAAAAATGCATCAGTTTCGTAGAAAATTATTTTTATGCTGAAGTCATATTTTGGATTGAAAATTCAATTCTTGTAGAGAAAAATCGTTTTTTGGCTTGACGGTTCAACCATTCAGATAAAATTGTATTTCTTTCTTGAGTGGAAAATCTTTATTTGTTGAAAATTCGTCTTTATAATTAAAAATTTTGTTTCTTGTATAGATTTAATTCTTTTTTTATTGAAATATAAACTATGACACTTTCTTGTATGCAGTCTATCCTTTTATATTGAATATTCAATTATTATGTTCAAAATTAAATTATTTTTTTAAAAAGTCATGTTTTATAGTAGAAGACATACAGTAAGAGGGTGGGGGTGGAAATATTTTTTATGCCACATGAATGATTTCAGCCCTTTTCGACGCCTATATACCGAGGCTGAATGTCTGTAAGAAAAATGCTGGTTGCAAATAAAAGAATTTTATGCGAATTTATAGAAAGTTAACATATATAATATCCGGAAATTTATAGAACCTGAAAAATCACCGTAAATTACCAAAAAATGTCCGAAAATTTATCAAAATGTTTCAAATTGAATTTTGGGTAATTTATTGTAAGTTGACTTATGTACCTGTAAAATTGCCATAAATTACCGAAAATTCCCGTAAATTATTGAACATTCCCTTAAACTTCCGGAAATTTATAGACATTTTTGAATTGAATTTTGGGCAATTTGTGGTAAGTCGTCATAGATTACCTGTGAAATTACCATAAATTAACAACAAAATTAAAAAAATTTATAAAAATGTAAAAAGTTGAATTTGGCATAATTTGTTTTAAGTTATCATTAATTAGCTGAAATATTCCCATAAATTACCAAAAAATTTCATAATTTTCATAAAATTTATCAACGTGTTTAAAATAGAGTTTTGGGTAATTTATGGTAAATTACCATATTTACCTGTAAAATTATCATAAATGACCTAAAACACACATAAATTTCCGGAAATTTATATAACCTATAATATTAGCATGAATTACAAAAAAATTCCGGAAGTATATCAAAATGTTTAAAATTGAAGTTTGGGTAATTTCTGGGAAGTTACCATATTAACCGGAAAATTACCATAAATGACCTTAAATGTCCATACATTTCCGGAAATTGATAGACATTTTTAAATTGGATTTTGCGATATTATTGGTAAGACGTCATAGATTACCTGGAAAATTACCAAAAATAACCGAAACTTTCCGGAAATTTAAAGCCATTTTTTAATTGAATTTTGGGCAATTTATGGTGAACTACCATAACTTAACTGTAATATTACTATAAATTACCAAAAAGTCTCAAAATTTTGCGAAAATTTATTTAAAAATTTTTTATTGAATTTGGGATAATTTATTTTAAGTTACCATATTGAAGTGTAAAATTACCAAAAATTTCCGTAAATTTATAGACATTTTAAAATTAAATTTAGGAAAATTTATGTTGAGTTGTCATAAATTTTCTGTAACATTACCATAAATCTTCGAAAATTTTCGAAAATTTAGATATTTTTACGTAGAGTTTTGGGCAATTTATGGTAAGTTGCCATATATTACCTGTAATATTACCATAAATTAACTACAAATTTTAAAAATTTATAAAAATGTAAAAAATTGAATTTGGGATAATTTGTTTAAAGTTATCAATTAATACCTGTAATATTACCCTAAATTACCAAAAAGTTTCAAAAATTTTCGGAAATTTATGAAAATGTGTAAAATTGAATGTTGTGTTATTTATGTTAAGTTACCATATTCACCTGTAAAATTACCATAAATGTCCAAAAATTTCCATAAGTTTCCGTAAATGTATAGAAATGTTTAAAATTGAATTTTAGGTAATTTATGGTAAGTTACCGTATTTACCTGTAAAATTACCATGAATGACCAAAAAATTTAATAAATTTCAGAAAATTTATCAAAATGTATAAAATTGAATTTTGCGTAATTTATGTCGAGTCACTATATTGACCTATAAAATACCATAAATGACAGAAAAGTTCCATACATTTCTGGAAATTTATAAAAATGTTTAATATTGAATTTTCAGTAATTTCTGGTATCTTTCCGTTTTCAACTGTGCAATTACTATAAATTACCGAATATTTCCAAACATTTAGAAAAATGTTAAAATTCAATTTTAGGTAATCTATGGTAAGTTACCGCATTCACCTGTAGAATTACTATAAATGACCGAATATCTCCATAAATGTCCGCAAATTTATAGAGATTTTTAAATTAATTTTAGCCAATTTAATGTATGTTGTCATAAATTACCTGTCACATTAAAATAAGTTGCTAAAAAAATTTCCGGAAATTTATACAAATACTTAAAATGGAATTTTGGGTAATTTATGTGAAGTTACTATATTGACCTGTAAAACTACCATAACCGACCAAAAAACCATAAATTTTCGAAAATTTCCGAAAATTTATAAAAATTCTTAAAATTGAATTTTTATAATTTATGGCAAGCTACTGTATTTACCTGTAATATAACCATAAAATAACAACAAATTTACGGAAATTTATACACATTTTTTAAATTGATTTTTCGAGAATTTATGTTAAATTATTGTAAATTACCCTTAAAATTACAGTAAAACATGCTTCCTTTATTCGAAATCCAATACTGGCTTATATCATGACTGTATTTCGAGAAATATCTGAAATCATACATTTGTTAATAATAAAATCGTATGCGTCAAGGGGGAGAGAGAAATATTGATAACAGTTAATAGATATAAAAAAATAACATTTTTTACATCTTTTCAGTGCTGGATTCGTCTTCAAAGATCCCGCCTGGTATTTTGATAGGAAATATTATCGATCTGGGAATGTTTGATGAATGCATGTCAGCTCATGCGATGAAAAGGAACATAGAAATTCGTGGTCGACACTGCATGTATTCAATAACTTTAGCAAATCACAACAGTTCAGATCTTATTCAACCAACTTTTTCAATATGTGTTCCATCAGCATGTAATGCTTATGATGTGGAAACATTTCTTAATAAAACTATCCATAATATTGAGTTTGTAAAAGATTTGGGAATTACTGATATAACTGCGGCTTGCTCAAGTGTTGGCCCTCAAAGATGGTCAAACGGAACCATCATAGCAGTGTGAGTACAATTACTTTTTTTTATTTTTTATAAGTTTTTATAAATAATAGTAGTTTTTGAACATATACAGTATCCATGAACCTAATATTATAATAACAAATTTTCATGATTATTCTTCGTTGCAGGGCAATATTATCTATCTATGTGATTTTCCTAATAATTTGCACGATTCTGGATATCCTTCATAGAAGTACTCCTCTTGAATCTGTAGTTGCGAGTACCTTGACAGAGTTTTCGTTGTACAAAAGTGCAAACAAAATTTTGAATATGAATGCCAATCCAAATTCATTGACTGCATTGAATGGCATTCGATCTTTGAGTATGTGTTGGATTGTTCTTGGGCATCAGTATGTGATGAGCCTTTTTTATGCTAACGTTAACATGATTTATGTTGCTGAGGTGAGTCATTAAACAAACTTTTTGTCAATTTTAAAAATTACAATTGAAGAATTGTCTGACACGAAAGTGACGGGAATGTTGGCCGCAACCAAGATGGGCGCTGGCGGTACTTTTTGGCCCAAAGTTATTTAAATGCATGGGAAAAGTGTCATAAATGTGAAACTTTGTGCTTTTTCAATGATAAAAACGGACTTTTTCGAATTTTTTTGCTGCATGATCAAGTTTTGAGGCTTTTAGACTAAAAATTTATCAAGCTTTTTCTGTGACGAACAAAAATAATAGGATATGCTTTATTTTTGGATCTGGCAAAGTGCTATTTTGAGAGCAAATTTTGAATGAAGGCATGTAATTTGTGCAAAGCATTTTGTTTGTGATAATATTCTTACGGAGCATCCGACAGAAACTATAAGAAAAATTTAAAGTTTCAGCGAGATAATGAGTAAAAAGATGCAATACAAAACATTTTTAACACAAATTATTGGTAACACGAATTTTTAATAATATTAATAAAATAATTCATTAAAAGTTTTATGAAACAAAATTTGAAAAAACTTGTTTCTGAAGACTGCAATTTTTTTTTCACTTTGAAAATAATTGACAAATAACCCGTTTGTATGCATTACAATTGTTTTTAATGCTCGCAATCTTTATTGATCACTTTGGAAATAATTGACAAAAATTGTTGCATTGATTAAAAATTTTATTGAAAATATGCAAATAAACTTTTTTTTATCGTGAATTATTAGTAGCATGGATTTTCAGCTGATATTCAAAAAATAATTAATATAAGTTGTTATCAGAAAATTTGGAAAAAGGATTTAATTTGTTACAACTGATTTAATGATCGCAATCTTTTTTGTTCACATGAATTTTCAATAATGTAAGAAAAAGAATTCATTAAAGTTCTTATCAAAAAATTAAAAAAAATTTACAAACCTTGCAATTGTTTTTAAAGATATGGTTTACAAATACACTTGTTTATGATGCAACTTCATTAATATTTATTTATTCTATAAATCCTACTTTTTATACTATAAAATATTTTGTAACACAAAATATGTTTTAACGTAATTAAGTTTTATAAATGCCTTATAACGAAAGAAAGTAAACTATTGTCTAGATTTAAAAAGAAATATAAATGTTTATAGTTTAGTTCAATTAGGCGTTAGTTTCAATTTTTAGTGATTTTCATTTTCACAGTTTACAATATTTTCTTATGTCAATGCTGAAAATTTAATATTCGTTTTGTAGAATCCCTGGCGGACCGAAGAAACCGAAAGGAGCCTCTAAAAACTACCCGTAAAGACCCCACTGGGTCCCCTTTCGGTTTCTTCTTTAAAAAAACTCAAAAAACAGCAAGATCAACTTTTAAATTGTTTAAATTCGAATTATACGTTCAAATTACCATTAGAAAATCACGGAGTAATCGCAATACTTTTTTTTGCAGCGTTAAAATTTTTTTTAAATGTCATTACTGCTGCTAAATGTGACATCAAGCTCATCCATAATAGATCAAGTAGTATGTTGCGCGCGAAGTTTAAAAATAAAACCCAAAACTTGCAGAGAAATGTGAAAAAATAGATGTAATAATTAAATTAACGTAAGAAAAGAAGCCTTTATTTTTAATTAGTAAGTATATTGTAAAAATACAAGGACACTGCTTGATTGCTCTCATTTGCATCGCAGCGGTGTTGTCCGGGGTTTCCACTACGTGGCGCTAACATTCAGGCAAAATTCTTAAAGGTACCGACAGAACGCTTAAACTTTTTCTAAGAGAGGATGCACTTGAAGCCGCCTTCAGCCCATGTAAATGAAAGGTATATAATTTTTTAAAGTTTTTAACGCTGAAAAACAAGTATTGCGATTACTCCGTGATTTTCTAATGGCAATTTTAACGTAGAATCCGAATTTCAACATTTTGAAAGGTAATCTTTCTGTTTTTTTTTAGTTTTTTAAGAAGGAACCGACAGGAGACCCAGTGGGGTCTTTACGGGTACTTGGCAGAGGCTCCTTGCAGTTCCTTCGGCCCGCCAGGAATTATTATTGGTACTCTGTAAAAAGTTTATTCGTATTTAATCATCAAATTAATCTTTTCTGCACTTTTTATTAATAGTTATTCATTTATTGGATATTTAATATATGGTAGAAAATATTTTTATTAGATTAATATATCCGAAAAACGTATTTTAACAATTAAAATAAATTAAATTTGTATTTTCCCCGTGCATTTACGCTGCCACTCGGCCACGGTCAAATTTCATTTCACATTTATTCTACAGGTCTTCATAGGAGAGCCACCCCCCTGATATTGACGGGTTACAGTCATTCCGACACAATTTTATTATTCACCAAATGTATTGTACACAAGTATACTGATGATATTTTTCCTACACAAAACTTTTTCTACACAAATTATTTCCTACACAAAGTTTAATACTGTTATATTTTTCTTACACAAAATCTGTTCTACACAGAAGGTTTCCTAAACAGAATTTTATATTATTTAGTACTATTATTTTAAAAAAGAAGTTGATATCTCTGGCTTAATTTTAAGAAATTTTGAAAATAGACAAAAAATAATTATTTAAATAATTACGTAATGTTTTTAGAAAAATTTACTACTCCAAATAATGACATTTCAATCAGAAAATTCGATTTTTTTTTATATTTTTTGGGAATAAATAATTTAATTGAATAATTTAAATTTGTTTAAACAATTGAAATTTTTTTAAACTCATGTTAAATATGCATAATGTCCATTAGTCATTATTTGTATGAAAAAGGCGTCGGTAATTGTTAAAAGTAACATTAATACGTGAAAATGTAGTTTTTTTTTATTTTTGGGTGATATTTATGGCGCTGCGGGGAGTGTGGTATTGTGTTGGAACTAGAAGTTATTGGTATAATTTAGTTTCGTAGAAACCTCTCTTAACCGCCTGGACAGCTTGGCACGTTTTGATGAAACCCTGTAACATGATTTCAATTTTTCGAAAATTGAAAATTTGCCCATGTTAATTATATGTGATTTTGAAGTACCCGGTGGCACGTGTTAATATTCGAATTTCAAAAAAAATAAAAATTACGGATTTTCTTTCTCGGGAAATGAAAACTTGAGGGGGGGGGGGTGTCTCGTCCTCTAGAGTGAAAAAACATTTTGAAATGCATTTTGGGACCACTCTAATATACGTATTCTTTGTAGAATATATTTTGTGTAGAAAAAAAAAGTTATAAACAATATACAATTCAGTGTGGGAAATTTTATGTGTTAAAAAAATTAGGTGTATAAAAAATATAACAGTATTCAATTTTGTGCTGGAAAAATTGTATGTAGAAAAAGTTTTATATAGTTCAAATTTAACAGTATTAAATTCTGTGTAAGAAATATTTGTTGAAAATATTTTTTGTAGTAAAAAAACACAATATATGTTGTGTACAATAAAATTGTGTGGGAACAGTTTTTTCCGGATATTGACCAAGGCAAACCGACTATTACTGGGACAGTTACGAAAAGCTAACCCACGTAAACACAATTTTAAAATAGTGAATTGAAATTTTTTGTACAAAAGAAGCTAAAATTTACTTAGAATTATAGAATACATCAAAAAGCAAGAATGGGTGGCGATAAATCATAAGGAATTTAGTATTCTTTATATTTAAGTCAAATTCATAGCAACATGTTAAAATTTTGCTTAGGAAAATAATAATATATTGTTAAAGTAAATTAATTAATATTTAATATTGTTTTTAAGCTCCACGTTTGCCGTTCAATTGATTATTTATTCAAAATTAGTCTTTTTTACGTTAAAATTCAACATTTTTGGGAAAATTCAAGTGTTGGGTTAACCAAAAATATTTTAATTAAAAATTGAACGCAGTTGAATTAATTTAAAGAAAAACGAATTTTCAATGAAAATGTTGAAGCCTTAACCTAAACAGATTAATTTTTAACCACGGTTACATTTTTTCTCGGGAAAGGTGAAATTTATAATTAAAAAGATCAATCTTCGAACCAAGAATACAATAATTCAAAAAAGTAATTGAACTATCAATCAAAAAATATGTTTCCGTTAAGAAAGAAAACAATTTAACTAAACTGTTCAATTTTCAAGTCCAAAAGACGAGTTTTCTTCAAAACAGTTATATTCCCTGGCGGACCGAAGGAACCAAAAGGAGTCTACAAAGTACCTTTAAAGACCCCACTGAGTCCCCCTTCCGTTCCTTCTTAACAGCAAGATCAACTTTTTAATTGTTGAAATTCGAAATCTATGTTAAAATTTCCATTAGCAACTCACGGACTAGTCGCAATACTTTTTCTTGCAGCGTTAAAAACTTTAAAAAATAAAATACCTGTCATTTACAAGGGCCTCAGGCGGCTTCAAGTACATCTACGTTTAGTGGCAGTTAATAAACGTTTCGTCAGTAACTTAAAGAATTTTGTCGAAATGCTAGCGCTACGCAGTGGAAACCCCAGACAACCACGCTGCGTTGCAAGTGAGAGCAGTCAAGCAAGACCTTGAGGTTACAAGACGAGATGTTTGTTGACGTTTGCACTCACTGCGTAGAAATTCAACGACTCCAACAAAATTTTTACAATCTAGTTACTAATTTAAAATATGGGCTTCTTCTTTTACGTTAATTTAATTATTAACTATATTTATTTACATTTATTTGCCAATTTTGAATTTTATTTTTAAACTTCGCGCGCAGCAGACTACTTGAGCTATTGTGGATGCGCTTGAAGTTACCTTCAGCAGAAGTAATGACATTTTTAAAAATTTGTAACGCTGCAAATTAAAGTATTGCGATTACTCCGTGATTTTCTAATGGAATGGAATTAAATTTATGAGTTACTATCAATTACTTACCTAACCGCAGTTGGCTAAATTTCAGGTTAGAATTGGAGGTTTCAATAATCTACTCTGAACAACTTTTTTAGAATACATAATCAATTAAACGGCAAGCGTGGAGTTAAAAAAAATATTTTTAATATTTCACTAACGCAATACTGCAAAAGTTAATTAAAAACACGGCGAAAGTGAAATTTCAGTAATGGAAGCCATATTGCGCAACTGACGTTGAATTGACCAAAACTGAGACAGTCACCGATAGCTCGTCCCGGGTTAGGCAACCTCGTCAAAAGTGTTTCCAAATGCGGAACATTAAAATATTCATAACTTATCAAACAAAATCGCTAAAAATGTTATAAATTTTATTCTTAAACTTATTAAAAATATGCAAAAACATTACTTTTTCTATTAGTACAGGAATTTTTAATAATAATCAGAAAAAAATAAATAGTGGTAACAAATTCAAACGAACTTCAAAAATACTAAAAAAAATTTACTTTTATGATTTATGTTGGAATATAAAACATACTCAACGATAATTATTATTGTCCCAGTATTATACATACTTTTTATGATTTCCCAGTAATGGACGGCTTACCTTACAACATTAGCGTTTTTATTAAGTTTACAAATCTAAAAAAAACTTTCGTTTTTTTATTTTTTCGAGCGTGCAACTCCTCCTTGATACACAATTTTTTGAATTTTAGAATTCAAAAAAAATAACAATCAAACATTTCACTAATTATTTTCTTATTGTGCAAAATAGTGGATGCAATCCTGGAGGTCTTTGTACATATTTTTGGCCCTTTTCGCCGTGGATACGTTCTTTATGCTAAGCGGACTTTTACTGACTTATTTGTTCATCAAAGAAATGTCTACAGGAAAGAAGTTCAATCTTTTTGCGTTCTATTTTCACCGATACATAAGGTAATAATAATTATTATTATATACTATATCCGATATTAGGGTAGGTTTAGAGCACACGGAAAAAACTGGTCTTTATATAGTACAACGAATTTTTGATTCCTAAGGAAATGCAACAAAAAGAAACCCCTCTTGCTGAAAAGAAACCCAATCAACGAATAAAATCAAAAAACGAGGTTCAAAATAACTTTTAGCTGGCAATTCTTAATCGAATTTGGATTTTTATAAATTTAGCAATTAATTTTAAAGAGATTTACGAGGCATATATATATTTTTTTGTTTAAACTTTTATGTTAATGCAAAAGTTAAGAAAAAGTAGATTTTTATTTGTTTATCTTCATAAAGAAAATTTGTCCATGTTCAGCATGACCACAATTTTCGCATGGGGGTATTAGAAAACAAACCAATTATGAAATGTTCAAGTTAATTGTTATAAACAAATTAACTCAACAAATGGTCTGCACAATGGATTCTTCGTTTTCAAAGTAAATAAATGTGTGAGAATTACTTGCTTTTATCTAAAAAAATAATACTCGATCATAAAAATTTGTCATAGAATTTTTTAAATTGATTTTATAAACAAATTATATAAACAAATGCCTAGTGTGGACATTTAAAGGCAGAAATAAATAGTTTTTTTCTCTCAATTTCCCTGAAATTATGACGACAGTGGTTTTTAATTATGGAAAATTATCATCCGTTATTTTTTATAGATTTCATAAACAAATTATATAAACAAATACATAGTGTTGACATTTAAAGGCAAAAAGAATTTTTGCCCCTAATTTTCCTTCAATGATGACGCCAGTGAAGTTTTGTGATGGGAAATTATCATCCGGTATTGTTTATTAATTTTATAAATAAATTATACAATTAAATTTATAACTTGATAATTTAAAGATCGAAAAAATCTGTTGATCTATAAATGCCCAAGGTGTAATTTTTTGGTCTAATTTGCTTATAAAATTAACAAAAAACATCAAATGATGATTTTCCATCATTAAACATAACTGGCGATATAATTTGAGGATCAAGTATATTTTCTTTAATAAAAGCAAGCCATTTTCACGCAAAAATTTACTTTGCTGATTATAGAGAAATTTTTTTTATTCTTCATAAACAAAAGAAACGAAAAAATCTACTTTTTCTTCACTCTTTGCATTAAAATAAAAGTTTAAACAAAAAAATCAGACTGCAAAAATCTCTTCAAAATTTTATAATTATTTTTCGAATCCAAACAAAAATAAATCCATTTTCTTGTTTTGGAAAAAATGAAATTTAAAGGTGCCGCAATGCCCTATGAAATTTAACGTATTTACCATAAGAAAAAAGATATTTTTGTAAATTTTATTCAGAATCCTCAACATTATCTCAATCGAGTTGAAATTAAAAATTTTATTTCACAATTAGTCATAGAATACTAATAAAATATCACTTTTTAGGCGTAACTTAATAATCAATAGTATTTAAAAATAATTTTGTTGAGATTGACTTATTATTGGTTAATAACTAAGTAGGCGAAGCAAATTTGAAAAGTTTTGAAAAAAACCGCAACTTTTTAGCACTTATATAAGAAAATATATTTATAAACAATCATTAAGTGTTTGAACAAGGTTTTTCTTATCTTTTATTAATTATTACCTCACGAAGTGAAAAATATCGGAAAGATAAAAATGGCCAAAAAAGGCGCATTGATAAAAATGAAGATATTCATAAACAATAATAATTTGTTTTAACAATTAATTTTGTTAAATCTAATTAATTTATTGAATCACGCCTAATGAAACATCGGTAAACAGTAAAAAATGCCAGAAAAAAACTCAGCAAACTATCAATTCAACGAAGAGAATATTGATATAGACCAGTAGACAAAAAAATTAACATCTAAAATTAATAATAAAATATTTCCTGGTCAATAAAAACCTAAGATCAACAATGAAAATTATGAACAATGATAATAAATTGCTTAATCAATTATTTTTGTTAACTTGAATTAATTATTACTTCACTCCAAGTGAGAATTGACAAGAAGCCAAAAATGTAAGAAAAACGCTTATTTTTCTAGCATAACGCAAATGGAATATTATTAATAATAATAAAATCTTTTAACAATTTTTTTACTTCTAATTAATTATTTAACTTATTTTTATTGAAAATTGAACTAAATGTGATTTTTTTTAACTGCAATTTTGTAGTATCATTCTATGAGAATATTATTAACAATAATAATATATTGTTTAAATAATAAGATTTGTTCATATTTATGAACTATCACAGCCCTGTAATTGAAAATTGGACAATAAGTAGAAAATTTTTGAAGAAACCGCGACTGTCGAACTCTATTCTATGCGAAAATATGCTAAAAATAACAACAAATTGTTTACAAAAATTATTTAAACATCTAATTAATCAGTATAAAATAGCCTCTTTTGTTTCAGAAACAATTTGCATCCTAAAAACCGCAAAAAAGTCATGACTAGCGCCAAAAACTCGCAAAAACCATTTATCACTTATGGGGTTATTTTGTAACCCTGTAGAACAGACTTATGGTGTTCATATTTAAAAAATGATATTTTATTAGTATTCTATGGCTAATTGTAAATACAAATGTTGAGTTTCCACTTGATTAGGATAATATTGAGGATTCTGATTAAAATTTACAAAAACGTCTTTTTTAATGAAAATTGTTAAAAATCACCAACCGTCGCTTCTTACCAATTTAAAAAGATTATTGCATTTTAATAAATGCAGGCTTATTTTGATCCGGGAAAACATTCTCTACAACTCTACTGTTTCTAATTTTGAAAGTAAATTTTTCTCTAGCAATAATTATATTTTAAGATTATTTAGTCGTTTTACAAATTGGAAACATTAGAGTTTTAGGGGATGTTTTTCCGAAAAAAGCCGTCATTTATTAAAATGCAATAATTTTTCAAAAATGGGTAAGACGCGATGGTCAGAAAAAATTCAATTGCGAAAAACATGGTAAAAATTAATGTTTTTTGCGTGTGAATTTTAACATTTTTTATAAAAGATAATGTTTTTGTTTGTGATTACATTATTTATAATGTCTTGATTTTTAGAATCATAGAAAAACTTTTTTTCTTTCGGATAACTGACTTTTTGCACGACAAATAACCTAAACTTCATGGGGCTTTCGGCACCTCTAAATATCATTTTTTTCAAAACAAAAAAAATTATTTTTTTGTGTGGATTTGAACAAATGTGCAACCTGTCTCCATACAAATTCGATAAAAAAAATTAAGTATTATTAAAATGATTAATTATTAATAAAATTAATAAAAAGTTAAAGTTCTGAAAGATGCCAATTTTTATCTTATGTGCAATTTTAGTGAATACTCAGTTTTTTCTTTTGACGTGTCTGGTAAATAAAAACAAAATTACTGCATTTAGAAAGCAATTGTGAATAAATTTTAATATAACTGATGCAAAAGCTTTAAAGATGGAGATGTTGCATGAAGTCAGATAAAAAGATGTTTTAATTCTTTATTTCTTTCCAAGAAGAAATAATTTTTTAACGTAGAAGAAACATGTTTTTTTTTTCTTAATAAAGTTTGAAAATGTCTCTCGCTCGCGGCATTTTTCACCAAACGCATGGATTGGTTATATCTGTGTGACGTCATTCTTCGCGGGAAAATTCAAACTACCTAAATTATGCAAATAAAAAAAGTAAAAACGGTTTTTAAACATGCATTTCAATTTATAAATGTTTCGAAACAGCTTTCATGTATATCAGATAATAATTAATGATAATTACGAGAAAAAAAAATTTTAAGAGCCTGCTGAAATAGCTTCTGCCATTGCCGACGTATTCGTATGTTTTGTGGTAAACGAATACAAATTTTGTTCGGATCTTTATCCTTCCTAAAATCACATCCATCCACAATAAAAACTTCTTAGCTAATAATCTACCTTCTTTATAACATTTGCTGATTTTCAAATCTATTTTTTATTTACATCTTCGACCCCGCTGTCCTCCACTTGATTCTGCTTTTATTTTCGACTTCTCGTTTTTAGACACTGATAGGTTAGCTTAAATTTTAACTTATCGGCTGGATCAGCTGTCAAGCAAAAATCCGCTACGGCTGCGAAACCTGAGGGGTCAAAATTTTGAAAAGTAACATGGTGGCTAAAGTGGTCTCATTGGTGCTCAATTATTTTCTTAGTGACGACACATCTGTTTGAATGTGATCAAACAGACGTAAACTAGAAATTTTTTCTTAAGTATTAGAAATCGAAACAAAAATTCTTTTTCCTAGTGCGTTATTCACAATTTCAAGTTTATAAAAATACGTTTATCTCATTTTATGCAACACCCCCATTGCCTGCTAAATAAGCATAACTTTAGAAAAACTTAATTATTAATATAACAGGCAATTAATTTATATAAATGATCTAACAAAAACTTACAGATTAACACTACCAGTGGTAGCACTCCTTGTTTTCGCGATCTTCATCATCCCTCTTATGGGATCAGGCCCAAGATGGGAGCTATTTGTCAATATATTTTTCGGTGACAAATGTATAGAAAAATGGTGGTCGTTTTTACTGTATACGAATAATTATGTCGCAAACGATGATCTTGTGAGTCTACTTTAATTACTATTATTAGCGTAATCTTATTAGCCGTAATTTTTGTTCTTGTTTGAAGATGCTCTAAAATTATTTTTTCAGTGTTTGGGTCATTTATGGTACCTGGCCGTTGACATGCAGTTTTTCTGGATATCGCCTCTTATATTGTACCCTCTTGTCAAGAAACCAAAACTGGGATGGGCAATTTGGATTGTATTGTTTGTCTCGCAAATCGCATCACCTGCTGCGATTATAGCAGTAAACAAGTATACAGCTACGATGGAACCAGGCCAGACGTAAGCATAAATATAAAAAATATAAAACATTTTATTAAAAATATTATTTCTATGCATGCGAGAAAAGGTATATTTAGCATTTAAATGAACACATATTTTGTGATTTTCAAGACAAGATACCAGTTAATTTTTTTTAAAGAAAATTTATTGTCAGGGGTAAAAATTTTAAAAGATATAAAATTGGTTCTGTGTCTGACGATGAAAAACCGGGTTCACCCGAGTAAAAGTCGCAACAAAAATATTGTCGCCTACAATACCGGCAGCAATTTTCTACACGCCTAGTTTTTTAATTATTGCTAAAGTCCTTCAGTTTTTCTAATTCACACTAACAATAAATCAAGACTCTTTTTTGTTATTTAGTTGATAGTATTATTTCGATTTCATTGTTTTACGGACTGTCTTGAACCTTGTATTAAACGTTATGCGAAATTTTAGAAATTTGTGGCCTACCCAAAAGTCTTGGAGAGTAAAGTTTCGACAACTTATTTGTGTATCTATAATCGCTATACGTAATTCAATACTGGCAAAATAGGCTCATTTCTTGCAGAACATCACATATAATCTGCACTTCTTAAATATTTCTGCAACCCTGAGACCTTAATCCATTTATTTCAGCCTCGAAGAAGCGTTAACAATGGTTAAGAACTTATACGCGGTGGCTTACACAAGAGGTGGCAGTTGGCTCGTTGGTGTCCTCTTTGGATATATCATTGCAACAAAAGGATCCGATTTCAACAAGGTAACTTACGCTTGATTATCTATTCCATATTGGTCCACATCGCGTTTAGTTGATGCCCAGCTCTCTGTTGAGTTTGGTAGCTTCATAGCTCCAAGTCTTGTGTCTAAACTCTAAAAATCCGGAGGAGCTCTAATGCAAATTCAAATCCGTAGATGCGTTCCATGTACTACTATAGGACCAAGCATAGCTATATCCTATCAATAATCTCTTAAAGCCCTTTATCAGAAGGTGTAATCGGTTCAGAATTGAGCACCCCGATTCCAGAACGGGGCATAAAAGTTGGAGGGTGGTTGGCGCCTAGCAACTAAAAATCGAAACTTGAAAATTTGATTTTCGAAGAATGCATTCTTATAGAAAATTATATGGCGCTTTTTTTCCTCTAGCAAAATAGTTTAATCTCTTAGAGTTTTCGAGATAACCATGATAATGATGATTTTTCTGAAAATGATTTGTAATTAATTTTTGGTCTCTCACTCTTCGTCACATCTACAGTTTCTGGAATTTTCTTATGAAATTTGGAGACAATACTCTCCAAAGTATCCTTAGAACGTGAATATGAGCGAAAAGTGTATATCATTATTTCTACCAAAATAAAAAATTTCTTTCTAGGTTATTCCGAATTCATTTCCTTATAATCTTCGATCGCTTCGTTTATCGAGCGAAGTTTGAGCAAATATCGACTTTCTGTGGAGAAATTGTTCGGAAAACTCTAAGGTAGTTTTCTGTGAAAACCTTTTTTCAAAAAACTGAATAGGTAAATAATTGCAAATGTAAAACTTGGAGCGCGCG
>JAAAKG020209864.1:0-22680 GCA_010014905.2 Druon quercuslanigerum | reverse complement strand
GGAAATGATGTTTAGAAGAGAATCAATCTGATTAAATGTTGCAATAAACCATGTTCCTTAATTTTACTTACTTTGAACAGTCTGGTTATTATTGATAATAGTAAGAAGCCTTTTCCCATTACAAGCCACGCCCTCTACCAATATATCCTACTTTTGACCTGAGCTAACGAAAAAATATTATAGGAGCTCGAATACCGGTACACCCTAACCTCAAAATGTCATTTTCTTTGTTTTAGTTAAATTTAGAATTTGAAAATTAGAATTCTAACTTTCTTGCTATTATTTTTAAATCTGTCTTTGTTAATTTATTTCGGTTATTTTCTCTGACCCATGAAAGGTCTGGCGCCCGACTTTATGTTTGTAGGAAAAAATTATCTTGAGGTTACGGTGCCGAAGGTATATTATTTCTCTCTCTTTATATAGAAGAGAATAATATTATACAATGAACAATTGAATAATTAAATTTTGTAGGTGAGAAAATTATTTTTTACTTAAAAAAGACGATTGAAAAAATTACATTTTTAAACAGGAAAATAAATCGAAAATTTTTTTAACGAAGTATTTGACATTTCAACAAATTAAAGATTTATTTCTAACAAGAAAAGTTTCTTCTTGGCTAAAACAAATTACTTTTATACAAAAATACGATTTTCAACCTATTGAATTGATCGAGAAAATCCTGTCTTAATTTTAATCGAAATTTATCCTTTTTAGTTAAAAATGCAACTATTTTGTGTAAAAATGATCTTTTTTGATTAACAATTAAATTTCTTATTAAAGATTATTTTTCTCCTGTTCAAAAGAAAACTATTGTTAAAAATATTTAACTTTTTAGAGTAGAAACCTAACTATTTTTTTTGAAAATTCGTTTATTTCTGTAGAAAATAAATATGGTTCAAAGAAAATTCTTGTTTTTGGTTCAAGACTTGAGCATTTTCTAGAAAAATCTTTCTTGTTTGTTGCTTTTGACTGGTTGATAATTCGTATTTAATTTGGTAGAAAATCGTTTTTTTTAAATTAAAATTTAAATGTTGCACTTTTTATTAAAACCGTATCTTTTTAAGTTAAAAACTGAACTATTTAGTTGCAGGTTGGTCAATTTCTTTTACAATTTTATATTTTATTGCAGGCAAGTTCTTTTTTTGTTTTAATTTCAGTCTATTGATTTAAAATAAACATTTGATCGAAAGTTTAACTTTTCAGGTTAAAAAGTCTACTTGATAGTTTAAAAATGAAATCACCTTTTTAGAAATGAATCAATTTTATTGAAAGTACGTTCTTTTTTTTCACTTAATTTTCTGTAATAAAACTGAAACTGTAATAAAACTGTAAATTAACTTTTCGTAACAAAATAAATATTAAATTGTTGGTTCTGCCTCATTTTTTCCTATCCTTTTTGTCAGTATATAGTACTTATACCCTAAAGAGACTCTAGAGAACCTTGAGGACAGTCCAAGTGTCTACTCTCTCGCGCTCGTAAATATAGGCAACATAGTAAGCAGTAAGAGTTTCAATCGGAGTGAATTGAAGCGTTAAGGGGATTAGTCGTTACATTTTATTACGTCTTTTACTTTCGTTCCATTTACTCCTTCTTTGTATATTATTTCAACTTAATCCTCAATACTGTTACTTTGATGTCTTTTCTTGGATTTACCTTTTTTTGTAATTTAAATAATAAAAAACACCAGGGTTTTTTCGGAATATTTTAATCTTTCTTATTTTCTTCTACTACTACACTGGCTAATATCAAATGATAATGGAATGATGAGGGATGATGAAACCAGGCGAGATTATGTAACAATAAGGAATGATTCAACAATGAGATACGATGTAACAATAAGAGATGATTAAACAATGAGAGCTGATCGAATAAACAGACCTGATCAAATGATGAGAGCTATTAGAATAAAGAGATATGGTAAAACATTGTAAGATCATCAGACAATGAGAGGTGATTGAGCAGTGAAAGATGATCAAACAATGACAGCTAGTCAAACAATTACAGATGATCGAATAACAAGATATGGTTAAACAGTGAAAGATAATTCAATTGTTCACGTTGCGGATCATTATTTACGCAAATATTTGATTTAAAGCCTTAATGATCACTCCTTGAATATTAAAACAAGGATCTATACTGATAATCGAATAAAGAACACGAATAATGTAAAGAAATACACAATTTATTGAGGTTATTAGATGGATAAAAGATTCGCTTGCGCTAGTGATTACGAGTTTTTACAAGAGATATTGTCGTTACGAATTTCGAATTTTGACTGAATAAGGGAAGAAAGGTACACTGTACGATAGGTAGGGAGATGGGCTAAATCTTAAGGAAGGGGTTGTTGGAAAATGCAGTTGTTTCAGGTAGAAGGTGTGAATCAGTCGAAGGACTAGCAAGGATCGGTTGAAGGCTATACAATTAAGTGTCGACGAAAGCTAGGTTGAACAAACAATAAATAGAAATCGTTATATAGCTTAGACTACAGATGTTTGGGATAATCCCAAATTCTTAAATTTTCGAAGATGAAGGAAAGTTTCGGTGGCCTTGAAGGACAGTAAAAGCGCCTAGCCTGTCATTTAGAAATTTAGATATGAATAAAGAATTCGAAAGACAAATTTGAAAGAGTATTTCGGTTCATAAATCTTCACAAAAATTTGAAGGCGATTTTTTGCTTTCGGCTTCAACATCCATGTTGTTAGGTGATTGATGATATAAGAGATGATTAAACAACGAAAGATGATCTAACATTAAGAGACGATTGATGGTTAATGTTCTAGCACTAAAATATGATCATACAATGATAGATGTTTGTACAAGGCAAAAAAAATATCAAACAAGTGCAAATGATGAAATAATGAGAGATGATCACAGAATAAGAGATCATCCAACAATAAGAGATGATCAAATAATAAGACCTGTTTCAATAATGACAGATGATGCATCAATGAATGATGATAGAAAAATTACAGCTGATCCATCAATGAGATATGGTCGAATAATGAGAGATAATCGAACATTTATTAATAATTGAACAATTAGAGATGATCGAAGCACGAGCTACGATATAATAATTAGAAATAATTCAGCAATGCGTATTGATCGAGAAATGAGACTTGCTTAAAAAGGGAGACATGGTTGTACAAGGAGAGATGATTGAACAGTGACAGTCGATAGACCAATAATAGATGATTAAAAATGAGAAATGATCCGAAAAGGAAAGTGTCCAACAACAAGAGAGCATTAAATAATGAGATTTGGCCAAACAATAAAAGATGAACGAAAATGAGAGATGATTGAACAATGACAAATGATAGAGCAATAAAAGACGATTGAGCAATAAGAGATGATTCAAATTTAAGAGTGTTCAACAACGAAAGATGATTAAACAATGCGTAATGATAGAAAAGTGAGACTTGCTTAAACAATGAGGTATGATTGTACAAGGATAGATGATTGAACAATGACAGATAATAGACTAATACTAGATGATTAAACAATGAGAGATGGTCAAACAATAACAGATGGTCGAAAATAAGAGATGATTGAACACTGACAGATGATAGAGTAATAAAAGATGATCGAAAAATGAGAGATAATTCAAAAATAAGATTACTTAACAACGAGAGATGATTAAACAATGCTTAATTATTGAAAAATTAGACATGATAAAACATAGAGACATGATGGTATAAAAAGAGATAATTGAACAATGACAGACGATACAGCATTAAAAAATGATTTACCAATAAGGGATGATACAAAAATAAGATTACTCAACAACGAGAAATGATTAAAAAATGTGTAATGATTAAAGAATAAGCCATAATCAAACAATGAAACATTATGGTACAAAGAGAGATGTTTGAACAATGACAAATGATAGAGCAACAAAGGACGATTGAAAAATAAAGGATAATCCAAAAATGAAAGTTTTAACAACGAGATATGATTAAACAATGCGTGATGTTCGAAAAATAATACATGATCGTACACCCAGGAAAATAATTTCTTTCATTAAAAAAAACAGTTTTGTTGACCGCATTTGGTTGACTTCTAAAAATATTTTTGTTAAATGAACAAAATTTTCATTCACTTAACCAAATTCGTTTGGTTCAATCAATCAAATTTGTTGGTTGAATCGTTTTGTTGATTTTCAAAAATATTTAATCGATTTAACAAAATTTTTTTGTCGAATCTACTAAATATTCTAAGAGAGCATTGTACTGGAATCAGAAAAAGATTTGGTTGTTTAACCAAAATATTTTGTTGAAAGTATCTTTAAAGTGTTGGACGTTTGCGAACTTAGGACGATCGCGTACTCCAAATCAACATAACAGTCCAAGTTCGATGGTTCATAGCATCGCGAAAAAAAACAAATGTTTGCATTTCGGTAAAACCTATTAAAATAAGTCATCTGGAAATAGAATCAATTAGCATTAAGTGAATATGTAAAAATACTTGAGAATGCGTGAATCTTTGTGTGCCTATTTTTGCGTGATTAGGTTTTTGATGACAAAGAAACTAAACTATTTTATGAATCAAATAAATAAAGGATCCAGTACAGTTTACATTGCAAATAGCTTGTCTTGAAATTTTCTAGTCTGGTGATATTTAATAGTTTAATGAACTACCCTATAATTTGCACAATATGAACCAATTCAACAAAACTCTTTCCTTAGACCAGCAAAAGCACTTATTTGAATTAACTAAAATATTATCCTGGATTGAACTAAATGTTTGCTCGGATTAACAAAAAGTTTTAATTAGACCAACCAAAATATTTTCTAGTATCAATCAAAAGATATGGTGTAATCAAACAAATTTTATTAACCAAAAAATTTTCTTTGGTCAACCAAATATTTTGTTGTGCATATAATAACCATATTCTTGCGTTGGTTCAACAAAAATTTTGTTTATTCAACCAAATCTTTTTCTGAGTGTACAAGAAAAGATGATTTAATATTGACAGATGATGGACCAATCATAGATGATTAAATAATGAGAGATGGTTAAACAATAACAGGTGATCGAAAATAAGAGATGATTGAACAATGACAGATGATAGAGCAATAAAGGACAATTGAAAAATAAGGGATGATCATAAATGAGATTGTTAAACAACGAGAGATGATTAAACAATGCGTAATGATCGAAAAATTAGACATAATAAAACATAAGACATGATGGTACAAAAAGAGATGATTAAGCAATGAAAGATGATAGAGCATTAAAAAACGATTGACCAATAAGAGATGATATAAAAATAAGATTTCTCAACAACGAAAGATGTTTAAAAAAGGCGTAATGATTGAAAAATAAGATATAATAAAGCAATGAGACATGATAGTATCAGAAGAGATGATTTAATAATGACAAAAGATCAAAGAATAAGAGATCATCTAACAATAAGAGATGATCAAACAGTAAGAGATGCTTAAATAACGAGTCATCTTCCAACAATGAAAGATGATCGAAAAATGATAGATGATCTATCAATCATGTATTGTTGAACAATGAGAGATAATAGAATATCGATAAATTATTGAACAATGAGAGATGATTAAACGACACGCAGTGATTTAAAAATGAGTCATAATCAAACAATAAAAGATGATGGTACAACAAGGGATGATTGAAGAATGCATAATTATCGAAAAATGTAACATGATCAAAAAAATAAGACATGCTAGTACAATAGAGTGGTTTTTCTTTTACGATTTTGGATTCTTCTTTGTCTCACCCGCTTATTTTGCTTAAATGACCAAAAAAATTAGCACGACCAAATTTAAGCGAAAGCGATATAAATTAACATGTAGTTATTTTTTTAAATTTTATTGAAACCATTTGGCTCTGTACAATTATGATCTTTAGACTATAATCAAAAAAGATACCTATATAAATTTTTTTCTTCAAAATTTACAAAATGGTGGATCCCTCAATTTTAACGAAATATTATTCTTTACAATAATGTAGCTTTCTAATTCTCACCTAAAAACTTGTCACTCAAAAAAAGAAATAAAGAGTTTGAAAAACAAAATTTGGCCGGCAATCTGTATTTTTTTTTAATTTTGAATGTTAACTGTCATCGCGTACTTTCCAATAAATAAATCTTCGATTTGTATAAATCTGACAAGATTTTTTTTGTTAATTGTGGAAACGGTAATATTGGCATAGAGCCAAAGGATTCCAATAAAACATAAAAAAATAAGTGTATCTAAAATTTTACCGCAACTTTCCTCATGTTGATTGCTTGAGAAACTTTGAGTGCTTTGAGCCACATTTTGAGCCACCAATTTCGCTTTAATTTGGTAGAGATTTTTTTTAGTATTTTAAACAAAATTGGGGGCTAGGACCAAAAAAATTCAAAGAAATCCACCAAGAACAAATAAGGACCACCCTGTTATATAAGGAGAGATGATTAAACAATGACACATAATAGACCAATAAAAGACGATTGAACATTGATATATAAGAGTGTAAGGGTATCCAAAAAGAAGGGTATGCAACAGTGAGAGATCAGTAAACAATGAGAGAAAGTCAAGCAATAAAAGATGATCGAAAATAAGTGATAATTGAACAATGACAGGTAGTCGAACAATATTCGAACAATGAGAGATGATCGAAAAATAAGAAACACTCCAAGAATAAAAGACGACTAAACTATGAGAGATGATTTAAAAATGATAGAGTGTCTAACAACGAAAGATGATTGAAAAATAATAGATGGTCAAACAATAAGCGATAATCGAAAAATAAGAGCTAACGGAACAATGAGAGATTACAAATTATTGAGATAAGGAAAAACAATGAGAGATGATCAGACAATGACAGATGATCGAACAAGGACAGATGATTCAACAATGATAGATCATCAAAAACTGACGAATTGTTAAAAATGACAAATAATTAAAGAATAAGAGATGATAGAACAATGAGTGATACCCAAAGGATGAGAACTGATCGAACGATGAGTTTTGACAATTACAGATGTATGAACAATGAGAGATAATCAAGCAATAGAAGATAATCGCAAAATAAAGACTATTGAACAATAAAAGATAATCAAACAATTAGGGATTTTCCAACAAGAGATAACCCAACGATGAGATATTATCCAACAAGAATAATAATAAGAAGGTTTAGTCAAACCACGAGATATGATCTAACAATGAAAGATGATTGAACAATGACAGGTTATCGCAAAATGACAGACGATCAAACAAGGAGAGATTATTCACCAGTGAGGGATGACAAAGCAATGAGAGATGATCATTTGTAGAGGAGTTTGTCACGTGAAGTATCTCACTAGTAATGTTGAAGACATGTTGGAAATGTCCAAATGTCTAAATGTTCATGTAGATGATAGTACAAGGAGAGATGGTTGATTATTGAGAGATGATCGAACAGTAAGAGTTAAGCGAAAAATTAAAGACGAATGAACAATGACCGAAGATCCAACAATGAAGGAGTTTTAAAAAAGAGAAATAATTGAATAATGAGTGATAATTAAGCAATAACAGATGATTAAACAATGATAGATGATTGAGCAATTTGGTATGTTGGGACAATGAAAGTTTATCGAAAAATAAGAGAGAACCCACATTGATAAATGATTAAGCAATTAAACATGATTGAATGGTGACAGATGAACCAAGAACGAGAGATCATCCTACTATGAGACATAATTGAACAGTGTAAAGTCATCGAACATTCAGAGATGATTTAACAGTAAGCGATTTTTAAACAAGAAAATATGATCAGTCAATGATAGATGATCTTACAAGGAAAGTTGATGGAACAATGATAGATGATGAAGATAATCAAGATGATCAAAAAATAATAGCTAATCGAAGAATAATAAATTATCAAAGAGTAAAAGATGGTCCAGCAATAACAGATGATCGAACAATAAGAGGTGATCGAACAATGAGAGATGATCCAACAATGAGATGATCAAACAACGAAATATTATCGAACAATAAGAGATGATCGAACAATGGTAGATGATCATACAAGAAGTGATGATTGCGTAATGAGTAAGAACCAAACAATGATATGTGATTGAATAATGACAGATGATTGAGCAATGAGAGATTATTGGACAATGACAGATGATCCAATAATAAGAGATGATCCAACAATGAGAGATGGCCTTATCATGAGGACTGATCAAATCATTAGAGATGATTTAATAATAAAATATAATTAAACAATGAGAGACAAACAAACATTGATAGATTATTGAAAGATCAGATATGACAGAACGCTGAGAGATGATTGAACAACGAGATATAAAGTAACTATGAGAAATAATTGAACAATGTATAATCATCGAACAATGAAAGATGATCCAACAATGAGAGATTATTTACCAGTGAGAGATGACCAAACAATGAAAGATGATCATTTTTAGATGATTTCGTCACTCGACCTCTCGACCTTCGCCTCTCACCAATAATGTTGAAAACATATTGGAACTGTCCGAAATTCAAAGCATTTGAGGTCCTACCCACTTTTTCAAATAACAGGAAATTCAAATAATAAATAAGAAATGATTAATATCTTTTCTCTCTAGATTGCTGATTATTAAGCCTTGTTCGCATGCCTGAAGGCTAAAATATACATAAGGGGACTGTTTTCCAGGGCGCTCAGTGTCGAATCGAAATTTCGTCGGTTTATCAAATACAGTTTAGCATGGCGTTTATCGTCTCTTACATTCGTAAAGGGAGACCGAGAAGTGGGAGCGTCAGAAGAAGGATGGGATACGTAGGGCAATTTTCGCGTAATTCGATGGGGCGTGATCGCCATAGCAACCCCTAGGTACCTCAACCCCCCACCCCCGTGGAAAAGCTGCAGCCTGTTCAAACATCGCCCAAACTCCGAATCATGTTGGGCTCGCATCTCCGCTCTCGCCCTTTCCGTTTCGCCATCCACTCTCTTTGCATTTCTCTGCTTTACCTCCCCCCCCCAGCTTTTTCTGCGCCGTCCCAGGAAAATTTCTCTTTCTCGCTCTGACTCTCCTGGAAAACAATTCTCTCATCCATCTTCACCTATTTACCTATCCATTAACTACTTGCTTACGTAAGACAAGGTGCAAACTCTCTACAGAATTTCAAATTATAATAACTGCCTAGATTTTAATTCGAACAAGCGATTCGATAGTTTAACTCTAATTAGGTACTTGCTAGATATGCAGATTAAGTTTCTTCATTTTTCATAGCAAAAATAAATTATTTTTGAACATACAAAAAGCGGTGTAGCCTACTGTGTAGTCTTGTTTTATAATTTTTTTTATTTTTACACGAAAATATTTTATGTCAAAGAAGGGGTCTCCCCTAAGGTTACATCGTGTCTTATATGAGAAGGGTCGCAAAGGTTTCTTAACACATGACACTTCTTTGATTAAAAAATAAAATTTTAATCCATGTTGATACATTCAATACCAATGGTCTCAAAAAAGAGTTAGTAGTTTTATTTTCAAATAATAAATTCAATTTTCAAGCCAACAAAAATAGAATTCCGACAAAAAAGTTCACGCATTGACCACAAAACATGACAGTAACATATAATAAATAATTAAATTTTCAACAAAATGTTTAAATTTTTTAGCAAATTGCTTAATTTTTTACCTGCAAAGATGAATTTTTACTTTAAAATATAAATTTTATATTAACAGACACGCAATAAGAAACACCCAACTTCAAAAAATAGTTCAATCTTCGACTTAAAATGACAGGTTTACAACCCAAAATGAAATGGTTAATTTTTCATAAAAAAAAAACTAATTTGCAACAATAAAACAAAAAATAATATTAATCTGATTAAATTAACAAAAAAGGACAAATTTTTAAGAATATTGTTAAGTTTTTAAGGTAAATTCAAATTCTAAGAAAAAAGTGACTTTTTAACCGGAAAAGAAATAATGTTTCACCAAAAAGATAAATTATTAAAGAACCAGATGAATTTTTAAGTAAAGCAGGTAAATATTCAAACACACATAGAATCATTAGATTTAACAACTTTGAAACAAATTAAAACTAATTTTTAATTTAAACAAATAATAATAAATTTAACAGAATATTTGAATTCTTAAATAAATATCTTAACTTTAAAACAACTAGTTTAATTTTTTAGGAAATTAGTTGAAGGTTTATCAAAAAATATTTTTTTTTAAACCAGAAAGTTTATTTTCAACTAAATAGTTCTATTTTGTACAAAAATATGAAATTTCGAAAACAAAAGGATCATTTTTATACCAACACGTTAAACTTTAGATAAAAATGATTTTTAAACCAAAAAATTAAACTTCCAATGAAATATGTAATAGTTAATAGGAAAACAACAATCAAAATTTTTGTTAATTCAAACAAGCCTAATTGACCCGAAAAATACGAATTTTCCACCGAAGATTTCCAAACTGAAAAAAATACAAATTAATTTTTAAAAAACAATGTTGTTTTTAATCAAAACAAATGAATTTTCAAAAAAGAATATTAAGTTTTGATCAAGAAAGAAAAATTCGAATTGAAATATCAAATTTAACATAAAACGAGAACGTACCATTTTTACTGAAGAAAATTAATTCTTAATCATAAAATTTATTTATTTAAGAAAATAGAGATAAGAAATAGAGAAAAGATTTAAGAAAAAGACGAATTTTGAGCAAAACAGTTAAATTTTCAACCAAAGAAACGAATTCTTGAGAAAAGACTTTAAAACACAATGAAAGGTTTGAAGTTTTATCCAAAAAGTTGTTTTTTTTAACTAAAAAATTTATTTTTTGCAAAAAGTATGAATCAAAAAAAAATTATATGAACTTTGAACTAATAAATGAATATTCAACTAAAAAATATGAATTTCCAACAAAAAATGGAACAGATAAGTTTTTAATCAAAAATTTATTTTTAAACCTTAGTAACACGAATTTTCAACAAAATATTTTAATTTTTATTCAAAGTGAATAAGTTGCAACTGAAGAGGTAATTCTTCATTTAAAAAAATAATTCTTAGCAAATAATATTTTTTTTTAAACATGTACTTAGATTTTTGACCAAAAAGATGATTTTATAACAAAATAGTTGAATTTCTGATTTGAGAAAAAAAATTGTCCACAAAGTAACGAACATATGAATTTTAACATTCGTTTTTTAAAATTAAAATTTTTTAAAATAAATTTTTACCATTTTTGACTAATTCTGATATTCGAAACTTCTTAATTCATTCTGTTGAGATTAACTGAAAGGATGCCTTTCTCGTATTATCAGATTTTTTTTAAATATTGCAAAAAATATTAAAGGTTGTTTCCTGCAGAAAATGTTTTGTATTTTTTTCTGAGAATGTTGAAAATATGAAAAATTTAAATTTTTCTCGTAGCTGATGCAGAAATTAATCAAGAATAAGAGGCATTTTTTAGAACATTTTTAAATGCTGAATTTTGCTAAAACTTTTTATGTAAGAATCTGTTGCTTCCAAAAAAATATAAGAATTTGATCGTACGAAAAAAGTATTCTGAACCCAAAAATGATACAGCCTACATGATACTTATAGAATGTCTTCCTCGGAGAAGGTCAAAATGAAAAAAAAAAACTTTTGAGTTAATGTTATTTTGTTGTTGGACTAATGTTATAATTTAAATTTAATTAATATTGAGACTTCTTATGAATAGGAAATGAAGTTTGTCTTAAATGTTTCCAAGGCAACTCTTAACAATAATATTATTTAAATAATAAACAATTCTTGCACCATAAAAATTCTTGCACACAACGTAAAAGAGCTGCAAGAAGTAAGGAATATTTTATAGCTGATCTCCCAAGAGAATAAAATCCATATAATAAAAGGTAAAAAAATTATGCATTTTTCAATTAAAAATAATTTACGTGATAAACTATTTTTGCCCAACGGAGATGTATTGAAGCAAAGAACTATAAGGCATAGATTTTAATTAATGTTACGAAGAAACAAAACCTTTTTAGCGAAAACTAAAAAAGTTAAGGGATCATATTTTTGACCTTTTAAAGAGAAGATTCGATATGAAAAGTTTTAAAAAATAGTCGCGAATTTCTCGAATGTAATACTTTGAATTCAATTTGTGTCATGATGCCGGGAAGTTATAACCGGGCCAACTATGCGAAACTTAATTAGCTTTCAGTTCTGATAAAACTTTTAAGTCGGACCAAAATTGTAGGATGGGAAGTGATTTGACCCTGGTCTAAAAATCCATTGAGGGGTTGACCATTATTTGAAGAAATCATTTTTGTATTCCGAGATCTTTATAAAACGAGCCAGTTTCCCAAAAGAGGTTTGAAATTTTCCCATTTTTTTATTAAGCTTTTAAAAAAATGTACTATAAATTAAAAGATTGAGGGTTAAATGAAACTGAAGCATATCAACTTAAGAAAAATAAATGTAGATTTATTTCAAGAAATTTTTTATATGTGTAAGGCAAAATTTTTAATGAATAAAGTATCCGTTTAATTTATAGAATCAATTATTTTGCGAAACAAATATGCTTTCGATTTGATAGTATCTTCTACAAAAAAAATGTTCTGACGAGACCAAAACTTCTGTTAATGTATAGTACATAAAGCGTTTATTTCTAGAATTCAAGGAATTCATGGAATTCAAGGATTTCAGGAAATTCATATAACGCCCAGAATTCACGGATATCATCGAATTAGCGGAATTCATAGAATTCACAGAATTTAAAGAATTCATGGTATTTACGGTATGCACGGAATACGAAGAATTCGCGAGATTGAATGAATTCATGGAATTGCAGGAATTCACGCAGTTCATGGAATTGACGGAATTCATAAAAATCACGAAAAATGCAGAAAATCCACAAATTTACGGAATTCGCGGAATTCAAGAATATCAGGAAATTTACCGTATTTACGGAATTCACGGAATTTAAAAAATTCACGGAATTCAAAAAATTTACAAAATCCAAAGGATTTACGGAACTCAATGAATTCATAATATTCAAGAAATTATGAAATTAATGGACTTTACGGAGTTTATGGAATTCGCGAATTCATGGAATTTACACACGAAATTCATAAAAATCAGAGAAATAATGGATTTTACGGAATTTATGGAATTCAAGGAATCCAACGAATTCCTTGAATTCCAAAAACACCGTGAATTCCTGGAATTCCTTCGATTCGATGAATTCCACGAATCCCATGAATTCCGTCAATTCCTCGAATGCCGTGAATTTCATTAATTCCGTAAGTTTCCTAGATTTTGTGATGACCTTCATTTCCATTAATTCTGCGAATTTCTTTAATTCTGTGAATTCCGCTTATTCCTAAAATGTTGAAAACTTCTTATATTTTTGGAATTCCTTTATTTCCGCGATTTCTGAAAATTATGTATTTTGCATGAAATTGCTAAATTTTGTGAGTAAACTAGCCAATTCTATAAATTTCGTCAATTTTGTAAATTTCGTGAAGTCCATAAATTCGATGAATTCCGTGATTCCAGTGAAATCCTTGAATTACGTGATTTCCGTAAATTCCTTGAACTCCACAAATTCCTTGATTTTTTTCAATTCCATGCATTCCTCGTATTTACAGAATTTAATTAATTTCATGAATGCCATAAATTTTGAAAATTCCTTTAATTCCATAAATTTCGCGAATTCCGTGATATTCGCGAATTCCCTTTAATTTCTTGAATTGCATGAATTGAGTGAATTTCATCAATTTCGTGAGATCCTTGAATTCAATGAATTCAGGAAATACCATAGATTTCGTGAATTCCTTGAATTCCGTGAATTTCGTGAATTCCGGGAATTTCGTGAATTCCGGGAATTTCGTGAATTCCGGGAATTTCTGAAATTCGGTGAATTTTATGAATTTCTTAAATTCCGTTAATTCCATGATTTGCTTATGCACAATTTTCATCTTACAAACTGTCTAATGCATGCATCTAAATGTTGAGGGGCTACTTAACAATTTGAAGCACTTACCATACAATACAATAAAATACAATAAAATACAATAAATTGCTAAATTTAAAAAAGAAGAATTGAAAAATTCCTTAATAATAAAATTCACGGCAGTCTACAACATGAACATAACGTAAAATTAGCGAAGAACAAAGTTCCCGACAGAAAATTGCCCAATTATAAACAAGACAAACCAAAACATTACAAAATTTAAACAAATAATTTTTTTGATATTATTTATTTATGTAAAATAAAATAAACTAATATTTTTCCCATCGAAATTTTTTTTCAATATCTAAAAATTGATAAAATAATTTAAAAATTTTTAAATAACAATAATTGAAGAAAACATATTCCTGAATTATGAATTTTCTTTTAATATGTGCATGGTATTGTAATTTTTGCTCAAATTTTTTGAAAAATCGGATTGTTAATTAAAAAAAATTAAAAGGAAGATTTGAGGTGCTTATGATTTTATATTTTTTCTTTGTACAATTTTTATAAAATTGTTGTTATTTTAAATTCGTACAGATATTTGATTATTGTCTTTTTAATAAATACTAATACTTACTTTTAAAAAATCTAATTGTTTTAATTCAGAAAATTTATAATTTGGAAATTTTCTGTCGAAAATTTTATTTTTAGGGAACATTATAGTGTCGGAAATTTTATTTTTAGGGATTTTTCAGTAATTTCATTTATCAGTATAAATTATATTATTAAAAACAAATACGAGCACCAACATCTAAGAAATATGTGCCAATATTTTCATAACAACTGCTACCTACTTAAATTTCAAAATAATATATTTTTAAAGTTCTAGTTTTTATAAACAATATGAGCAGTAAAACAAAATAAAAAGTTTTCCAAAACTTTAAAGAACTATACATATATGTAATGTATGGTAATCAATTATATCAAAACCACATTTTTTCATAAATGGAATATAATAATTATGGCTGCATTATTTATTGTTATTAAACTCAATCTTACTATAAATTAAAAGGCAGAACTATGAAATATCAAGTAATTATCGCATAAATAATCAGAGTAAATATTTGAGTCAAAATTGAAAATAAATAAAGTCTATTCCTAATCAGTAAATACCTTTTGCAATTATTAATTTAGTAACGATTTAGTAACAATAATTAAATTTTTTTTAGAAATTACATTAATGTTATTATCCATTGTTCCACTTAAATTAACAAAAAATTTTTTTTAAACTACGGAGATGCAAACTTTAAAAATTTTCATTTCTTCAGCACAAAAGACAAAAACAAAAAAAAAGACAAGAGCCATAGTTTACATTTCAGTAGAAACAGATGAAATTTATATACAACAGAAAGAACTTTATAATCAGAAGTAAGAATTTTCAAACTATAAATATGACTTTGCAGGAATTCGAACTAAAGAAAAGCAATCTTTGAAAAATGAAAAATTTATATTTTTACTGGCAAAATTATTTTGAAAAAAAGGCTTTTGGATTAAGCAGTTACATTTTCAACCAAAGACATAAACCTTCAATCAAAAAATAAGTGTTTAACGATGTAGCTTAATTTTTACCCTAGTAGTTGAATTTTTAATAAAAAAAGATTAGGTATTAAAAAATAGTTAAACTTTTGACCAATTATATGAATTTTCAACTAAAAAATTTAAACCTTGACAGAAAAAAAATTCTTATCAAGTGAAAGTAAAGATAAATAATTTTTTAACAAAAAGTTTCATTTACAAAAAAAATAAATTACTACTAAAACAGAAGGTTTTTTGAATAAAAAAGATTAATTATTTTTAAAATAATTGAATTTTTTGTTAAAAAAGATTTCAGTTGACTTTTCACGATCAAAATACAAATTTTTAATTAAGAAATAATTTTCTACAAAAAAATTGAATTTTAAATGGAAAAAGTCGAATTTTTAACAAAAAGCATGAATTCAACTTAAATGTTTTATTTAATTCCAAATAGTTTGCATTCTTATCTAAAAAAGATAAATTTTCTCCTAAAACAGATGAATTTTTATTAAAGTGAAAAGATATAAAAAAATATTAGAGTTTTCATCCAAAAAAATATTCCTGTCTACTTTTTAAGCAAAAAACTAAAATTTCAGCAAAAAATAAGTTTCTAAGAAAAAAATTGAATTTTCCATCCAAAAAGACGAATTTTTTTCAACCAAAAAGGATGAATTTGAAAAAAAAATTTTAATTTTGTACAAAACAGTTGCATTTTTAATTTTTTATTCAAGATTGTTGAAAATTCTTTTTAAAACAGATGCACTAAAAAATTTAAAAATAAACAGTTAAATTATTATCCAATGATTATTACATTTTACTTTCGAACACCAAAATAAGTATTTTAAACAATAAGTTCATTTTCTGCTAAAAAGTCAAATTTTTAACAAAAAAATATCACTTTTTAACAAGATTATTAAATAGTCAACCAAACTTTGTCTTTTTTTTACAAGAAAAATAAAAATTACACTAAGAAAGATAAATTTTTAAATCAAAATGACAACTGATGAAAATTTTTGAACATGACGAATTTTTGCCGACGCAAAATTCGTAGTTTTTTGTACACGATTGGAATGCGAAACATCTCTTTGGATTAAAATAAATCTTCGTGAAAGCATTAATTCTATAAGAAGACAATTTTTCATAAAAAGTGGAATTTTCATCCAAAAATATTTCAGTTGAGTTTTCAACGCAAAAATTCGAATTTTAAACAAAAATTAAATATTCTAGAAAATAATTCAATTTTCAGCAAAACACTTGCATTTAATTCACTTATCATCAAGAAAATATAAATTAAAAAACGGTAATACTCTACAAAAAGAGCTAAATATTCAACCCGAAAGACGAGATTTTAGTAAAACATTTGAATTTGAAACATCTTACAAAGAAAATTATTAAATTATCCACCAATTAATAAAATTTTTAACTAGAAAGATTATCTTTAGGAGAAATTTTTTGCGAATTTGCAAAAATTGCATGAGTGAATGAAGCACCCCCCCCCCCTTTCGGTAAAAAATTATAACAAAATTTATCGACCCCCTCCCCCATCCATGAATTGTTAAGTAATTTAAGTGCGATGCCTAATGTTAAATGGTTATACCATGCAGTAACTCTACTCCCATTTGGGTATCATCATCAGTCCTTTGCTTAAGTGACAGGAATATTTTGATCATATAGACCAAAAATAAATAAATAGGAAATAAAACCCATGGAACATGGTATCCTCTTAAAATTAAGAGGATAAACTTAGACAAGTCCCTGCGAATCAAATTAGTGTCTGCGCTTATCTTCCCTCTTCTGTGCCACTGCTCTCTTGTTTACGATGCCACATCCCTTGAACTCGATGTCAAAGTAGAGAGGGCAGTAAATTCATTAGTGCGATTTATCAATGACCTGCCAATATTCACATGTATATCGCCCTATTTCAATGCACCTAATTGGTTAGGAGTGAAAAATCGGCGGCGATATTTCATAGCTATCAAACTTCTCGTATCCTTAGTTTGGGAAATTTTCCGTTCCTTCGTGAGTCATTTCAGTAGAGAGTGTTCGAAGGCAGACTACCAGAACCGACAAAGACTTATGATACCAACTCTGATTAAATTCATGATTAACTTATCATGATTATTTTTTAATCAATAATTAAATGTGAGTTAATCAGCTATGTGTTCTACCAAGCATTTTCAACCTCTGGTTAGCTAATCGTATACTGTGTTCGCAATAAAGTCTAGTTTTTATGTCTTTCTGTTGTAACGGCGACTCGGATTGGTTAAATTAAAATTCTTCGTTAACACTCGGCGCCATAATATTTAGGCGCCAGCGTATTATGAGACGCCCAAAGTTTAAGTTTACGTCTGGTTAAAGTGTAATAGAAGATAAGTAGCAATTGTTTTGTTTACAAAAGAAAAGAAAAGTGGTATTGTGTTTATCTAAACTCAAATTGGACGCATTGCAAACGTCAATTTGGCTTTTTTTTTAATGATGACTGTGTTTTATATTTTTAGGGAAAACAGATCAGACAAAAAAGAAGCTCTAACTTTACCTTGAGTGAGAAAAATTCTTTATTGGTAATCATGGAGAAGTATAAAAACATAATAGAGTGCAAACGAACAAACGCTATAAGTAGCAAATGTAAACAGAAGACGTGGAACAATATTTGCAACGAATTTAATGCAAAATGTATTTCTCCAGAGCACCGTCTTGTAGAGAAATTAAAACTATTGTGGGAAAACCTTAAGCGAAGAATTTGCAAACATCTAAGCATTCTTCGACAGGATACTTTCAAAACCGGTAAACATAGAAAAATAGAAAGAACAATAGTTTTTAATTTTTTTAATTCTGCTAAATTGGATGCTCATTTAATTAACATTTGTATCCGTTTGATGACTATGGTCTTGCAGGTAATATGTTTTTAATAAGGAATGGTACAGTTCTAGAAATTTGGAAAGGCAGGGAAGTTTAGACAATCTCCAAATTATTCCACTCTTGATAAAAAATGTATCTTTTTATAGTAAACACAGCAACAATTTGGTTAAAAATTTTTGGTCAAAAATTGTCAAAAATTCTTTTCTTTTTGTTTAAAGATTAATTTCTTTTAATAGAAATAAAATTATTCCACTTTTTATTAGAAATTTATCTTCTCACAGTTTACAGTGAAACAATTTGTTAAAAAAATTAACTTCTTCGCCGAAAATTATTTTCTCTTGGCCTGCAGATTAGTATCTTTTAAGAAAAATGAAACTATTTTATATTGGATTGAGAATTTATCTTTTTTCATTAAACACCAATCAAATAACAGGAAGCTTCCGACAGGTATCGAAACATCCAGCAGTAGATGCAGAGATATCAGGAAAACGTCAGGAACATAACATTGGGCTTTACGGAAATGAGGATAGTATTGAAATCGTCTTTGGAAACCTGCTTGACTGCTTTAAAGTTGAATTTTCCACTTAAAAAGATAAATTTTTAAACAAAAAGATTAACTAATAACGAAACAGATGAATTTTCAAAAACATCTTAGAATTCGCAATCAAAAAGTTGACTTTTTAAGAAAGGACGTTTTTTAGGTTATTTTTAATAAAGTATTTCAACTTATAACCGAGTTGTTAAATTTGAACACACAAACGATTAATTTTCAATCAAAAAATTTTAACTTCTACCAAAAAAAAGAGTTTTTAAGAAAATTCAATAATTTTAACAAACAAGTAGGATTTCCGAGTACAAAATAATTTTTAAGCACAAAGATTAATTTGATGAGGCACTTGATAAGGTAGTTAATTTTTCGATAGTACTTACTTAAAAAACAGTACAAAAAATTTAATTAGTAGTCTCATGATAATATTTTACATAATTTTAGACAATAAATGATGACAATGAGTGGTACGAATTAAATTTCGCATTGCCTAAAAGTTCGTTATCTAATTGATTTGATATTTAATTTTTATTTTATGTGATTAGAATATGTTTTACGGATGTTTCATGTACAATATCTGGCTGTGCTTAGGTGCGTTGAAATAATGTTTTAGGTTTTGAACATTATTTCAGTGCGTTATTGTTGTTGAGCAAACCAAAGAATTATAATATTTAAAATAACAGCTTTTGCAGGTGCAAATTTGCAATAATGTTCAAAACTTTGCACATTGTGTCAAAAAAAATACCTAATTTTATTTTTAAATATCGTTTTTTCGGATTTAAAAAAAAAGATTGTTTTTACTGCACACTGCAAATAAATATTTAGTTTCTTATAGTTTTGCTAAAAAGTTATGCTTATTTAAATTTTGTGCTTTGTTTTTTAAAATATCCAAATTCTTTTCTTTAAAACTCTATAACTGTTGGCTAATTGAGTTTTTCATTATTTTCTTATTGATTCTAATGACGCCCATCGTCTTCTTTTAAAATCCACCCGAAATTGAAAAAAGTTTCAAAATTGAGAAAATTAAAAATCGGCTTAAGAAAAAAAACACCTTTAAATATGTTGTCAATTTTTGTTTCAACTTGTATTTTTAGAATAAAATTACGTTGTAAGTTTGATGCTTGCTAAGTAACTCTTGTGTCTGGAAGATTATTTTTGGTTACAAACGAATTTTGTACTTTTTCTGAAAAAAAATGATCGATAAGAAAAAATTTTTAGATAAAAGTTTGCACGTCTAAAACAGTTCTATGAAAAACGTCTCTTGTTCTTTAGCGATATTGGTCATTGTTTACAACAAAATTCAAAATTACATTATCAGGGAAAAAAAATTCTCCCAACCATAAAAATGGTTGAGCACGCATAAAGATGCTAAGATGCATTTAGTTTATTAGTAGAAACTTGATAAAAATGTTTAGAAAAATAAAAAAGTTACGTTTTATAAGAGAATATTTTTTAATATTTTCTTCAAATTTTGAAAACATGAAAAAAATTATAATTTCAGGAAAACCCTACTTTATTTATTTTCGAAATATTTTTTACAAGGTTCTATTAATAAAAGAAACGCTTCTTACCAGCACCATGCAGGCTGAACCATATTCGAGGCCTGAATAGTTTTTCCCCCTTAAAAATGTAGTTTTCGAATTTTTTTTGTAAATTATAAAGAATTTCGTAAAAAACAAGATAGGTTTTTCATAGAACTTTTTAAGACGTAAAAACTCTTATTTTAACATTTTTTCGTATCTATAATTTTTTCCAAGAAAAACAAGAAAATTCGTTTGTAAAAAAAGAATCCTCCTTGCTACAAAAATTATTTAACAAGCATAAAACTTACAAAGTATCTTTATTATCAAAGTACAAATTGAAACAAAAATTGACAACAAATTTAAAGTTTTTTGTTTGTAAAAAAATTCGATTTTCAATTGTTTCAGAAAAATCGCTGTCATTTGGTTAATTTTGAACCTTTTTTAATTTTCCGGTGGATTTTAAAAGAAGGCGATGAACGCTATTTAGAATCAATAGGAAAATAATAAGCATCTCAATTAGGCCGACAGCCATAGAGGTTTAAATATAAAAATTCGTGTTTTTTGGAAAACAAAGCACAAAATTCGAATATGCATAAGTTTTTAGAAAAAATTATATTTTCAAATCAAAAAAATATCGGAAAAATATCGGAAAAACATTATTTCAAAAAAGAAACCTATTTTTACTTTCATTTTTTCGAATTAAAAAAAAATTGATTTTACTGGACAACGCAAAGAAATATTTATTTTTTCACATTTGCACCTTTTTCGCAATATTATTGCAGTATATTATATTATAATATATATTATACGTTGTACAGCAGCCGTTCTTTTGCTATCGATTTTTTTTGTTAATTTTTCTAAAAAAGCATTTTAATTTATAACATAGTTGTTAAATTTGTAACAACTAAAGATGAATTTTTGAGCAAAAAAATTTTAATTTTTACCGAAAAAAAAGAATTTTTAAGAAAATTTAAAAATTTTGAACCTAGAAGTTGATTTTTCAACTAAAAAAAAAATTTACGTAAAAGATTACTTTTAAGTGTTTTTGTTTATAAGAAAACCAAAGTATGTTAAAATTTAAAATAACAGCTTTTGCAGGTAAAAATTTGCAACAATGTTCAAAACTTGAAACATTATTTGAAAAGAGAAATCTAATTCTATTTTTTAATTTCGTTTCTACGGATTTAAAAAAATGGATTTTACTACACACTGCAAAGAAATACTGACGAATAAAAAATGTGTCCAATCCCATTTTTCGTACTTTATTCTTATTCTACATGGCACATTTATTACATTAATTAATTATTATTATATTAATTGTATATTTGTTGTTAAATTTTTAACATCAAAATATGAATTTTCAAGCCAAAATTTTTAATTTCCACCGAAAAATAAGAATTTTTAAGAAAGGTCAAGAATTCTCAACCAAGAAGTTGATTTTTCCACTAAAAAAAATATCTTTTAACCAAAAGATTACTTTACTTTAAGAAAAAACAGGTATTGTTTTATTAAATGCAAGAATTCTAACAAACAAGTTAAATTTTTAAGTACTTTCAAGTGTTATTATTGTTATTCAAAATAAAGGATGTTAAAATTTTAAAAAATAGCTTTTGCAGGTGCAAATTTGCAATAATGTTTAAAACCTGATTTTTTCGGATTTAAAAAAAATGAATTTAAAAAAAAATGCGCTCATGAACTGCTCCTGAACAACGTGCCACAATACTTGTAAATGTCATGTCACTGTCACAAGTGGCTTGAACATTTATGGAGAAATATCCTGTAAAAAACAAGAATCGGACGACCAAATTTGGGCCACAGCAATCAAAAAATGCGCCAATGGTAATCTGAAAAAAATCCTTGTTAGGAACAAGAATTTCATACCAAAATAAAAAAGAGGAAAGAAGAATGAGAAGGCTACCAACCACATCCCTTTCCTTCTCTTTTCCTTACTTTTGTCTTTCTTATTTTTAAAATTACCAAATCACGAAAAAAGAAAATTAATAAATAAAAAAGAAAATTGTATTCCCGACGTTTCGGCACTCACACAGCACCCTTACTAAGGCTAAAAAATAAAATAAAAATTCAAGCCGACAGGAACAGCAACAGCTCTATGATGCTCAGTCCCTGACACCCAAGAATGTTGTCGCGGGTCAAAAGGCAAACTAATAGTAAACCGAGGGGCTATTCGCTGAAGAAATCTCTTGACGACTGGCGACTAACTTATCCGAAATCCTAAAGTCGTCCCTATAGTAGTCACAAGTCGTCAGCAGAAGTATTTCAAAGTCTT
>JAAAKG020209853.1:0-22680 GCA_010014905.2 Druon quercuslanigerum | reverse complement strand
AAAATCTAGATTGCTGTCCTATAGTTAAACATAAAATATGTTAATCCTGAACATCTAGATGTTACATTTGAACATCCGTTTTTCTCTGTGTACTCAGCATTTAAGCACAAAGAGAACATTTATGGAGCACTTAAGAGAATTTAAAGCACTTATTATTTAAACAAATATATATCATAATAACTGCATATATTTTTACAAAAACATTCTAGAGTGAAATAAGCATATCCTTTTTAAGATTGCAGAGTTTCTAGAGAGCAGGTAACTCCAGAAAAAGTCAGGGAATGTTCAGGGAAAATCTCATAGAGTAAGGGACATTTATTTTTTTAGTTGAAAATTCATCACTTTGATTGAAAATATAATTACTTTATTAAAAAATGTTCCTTTTTTTGTGTTGAAATTTTACCTATTCCATTTATGGTTAAAAATGGATCTTTTTTAGTTTTAAATTCGCCTATTCAGTTGAAAATTTATCTTCTTTAGTTCAAGATTCAACTATTTCGTTAGAAATTCATGTATACTTTGTTAAAAATTGGTATCTTTTGTTAGAAAACTCAACTTATTGGTTGAAAATATATCTTTTTGGTAAAAAGTTAATTTCTATGGTTAAAATTTTAACTATTTTGTTAAAAATTCGTTTCTTTTTTGGTTAAAAGTTATCCTACTAACTGAAAATTTAAGTACTTTATTTTTTGTAGAAAATTTAACTTTTTGGTTGAAAATTCACTTTAACTATTCCATTTTTTGTGAAAAATTGATCTTTGTTCATGGAAATGTAATTTTTTTCGTTTGAAAATTAATTTTCTTAACTGAAGATGTAACTATTTCATTTTCGCTTGTAATTTATATTTTTAGTTTAAAATTAAATCATTTTCCTGAAAACTCGTTTTTTTTTTTGTTTTTCAATTGGAAATTTATATGCTTAATGAAACTGTATCTTTTTTTTTAGTAAATTTATCTTTAGAGTCTAAAATTAAATTATTTTGTTAAGAACCCACTTTTGATGTTGTTGAAAATCGATTGTTTTAACTGAAAATTTAATACATCTATTTTTCTTGAAAAAACTATTTTTTTCTGATAAAAAAAAAACTAATTTGCTTTAAATTTGTGTGTTTATCTGGTTCAACATTCATTTTTCTAACATTTTAACTATTCTAATTTTGGTTGAACAAAATGATCTTTTTTAGATGAACTTATGTACTTTGTTGAAAACGAGTCTTTTTTGGTAGAAAATTAATCTTTTGGATTAAAAATTCAACTAAATATTTGGTTCAAAATTCATATTTTTCCTTGAAAATTCGTTATTTTTAAAATAAAAATTTTGTTTGCATTAATATTATTAATCTTCAGGGTGTATGGTTGTTTTTATATATTAAATATTGATATTGTAGTAACCCTGAATAAGATTCTGTTTAATGCAAAATTTAAATAATGTAATTATTATTAATAAAGATAGAAAATAGAATTTTTTGAATTCTCATGCTCGTGAGAATTTCTCTGAGCACTTAAACTCTTTAGAACACCAGACTGGTTCCTTTTGAGGGAGGACTTAGAAAAATGAGTTTTCCAAAAAAAAAATTTAAATTAAAAAAAACATAAATAACGCAAATTGTGGGGGGGGGGGCAAAAATGGTCTATGCTGTCTCTTTTGGTTAAAAATGTAACGGGTTGGTTTTTCTGAAAATGCGTCTTTTATAAATGAATTAACTGTTCTAAATCAAAAATTTAAATATTTTTTTTTGAAATATTAGCTATTACATTTTTCGTTGAAAATACTTCTTTTTATTACGAAATGTATCTTTTTTAGTTAAAACATCAACTATTTAGTAGAAAATTGATGTATTTAGTTAAAAATTCGTAGAAAATCAATTTTTTTTAATGCAACTGTTTGCCTGAAGATTAAAAAATAATTCTTATCATTGTAAATTTAACAATTTAGTTGAACATTTATTGTAAATTCAACAACTTAGTAGAAAAGTCAAATGCATATTTGGTAGAAAATGTTTTTTTTTGTTTGGTTGAAAATAAATCTGTTGTAGTTGAGGACGCGACTATTTTTGTTGAAAATTCCTCTATTTTGTTTCAATTCAACTATTTTTGACTTGAATTGAAATTTTTCCATTGTTAAGATATCAACAATTACATTGTTTGTTGAGAATTAATCATTTTTCCTTGAAAGCTGAAATACTTTGCTAATTCATATGAAACAAAATAGGCGGCGAAAATTGCGTAAGATAGGGGAGGGGGGGGGGGGGTTTCCGGACCCTGCAAAGGGGGGTACGGGAAATATAATAAGCACAAAGGACATTTTTCAAAAAGTTGGATTTTCAAAAAAAAAATCCAAAAGGAAGAACCCGTTGAGTTTTCGACAAAATCGTGGGTTTTAACAAAATAGTTCAATTTAGAAGAAGCTGCAACCAAATAATTGATTTTTTAAAAAGTTCTATGAATGCATTTCGGATTCAATTTATAAAATGAAAAAGGGGAATTTTCTTCAAAACAGGGAGACAAAGAGGAATCATTAAAAAAAAGATTGATAAATTGCTTTTTTGTCCCTAAAAATAAATAATTATTGTAATGAACACAAATAATTACTCAATAATAGGTAAAACTCGCGAGTCTAAAGTCTAAACAAAGAAAATACAAAACAGAGAAGTCTCTTCAGTCTTGAGGAAGAAGTGGATTTTTTTCTTACGAATAAACGTTTTCTCAAGCAATTAAAGCGAGCACAATCACAGTCGGCGGTAGACACCTTACGTAACCAACTTTTTTTCTCCTACTACATGCGATAACATTTGTAAGAGAAGCGAGAGTGCTTTAGCTTAGTACCAGAGCGAAAAGTGCGTTTTATTTTAAAAACAAAATTTTGAACACAAAAATGATACTATTACGGGGAAAAATCGCCCGGTCTCAAAAATGGTTTAACAAGCACACGACTGAAAGAATGCTTTTCCTTCCATGATCAGAAACAGTAAAAAAAATAGAAACAAATAAAAAAGGTGCGGTTTTCCAGAAATTTTATTTATTTAATAATTTGAATTTTAAAAAAGTCATTAAAAAATATTTTCCGGAAACCCTCACCTTTTTTATTCTTTCAAATATTTTCTAAAAGTTTATGCTAATACAAACAAGGCATCCTGTCAGTGTTATACAGGCTAAAACAATTTTTGTGGACGATTCAAGATATTAGAAAAAAAAAACCAAGTGGTATTTTTGTAGAATTCTTGAAAAAAATGAAATAGTGCATTTTTCAGATATTTTTCTCCATCTCGCGTTGTTATGGTAAGAAAATGATTTTTGTTTTCATATTATTTTTTATGTATGAAGCAAAATATTTTACAAGCCTCCTTTTAGATTTTTTACGTATCTCGTGTCTTTTGACGTAATATTCGAATTTTCGATTTTCTGCATATTACTTACGATAAATAGAAACAAAATTACAAATCCTTTTATTGGAAAATGATTCAAAGACATTTTGTAGGATTTTTCAAAAATATCATCTCTCTTTGAGACTTTTTTTCCTAGTTTGCGTCGTTTTGCCATTCTAATAATTTATTTATTTATAGCACTTTTTCGGGCAAACAATTTTTATCAAATCATTTTTTTCGTAACTTCTGTTGTTTCTCTACAATTTTTTTTTAAATTTCAATGTTACTTTTCAAGAATAAAACAAAAAGTACGCGTCCTATCAAGAAGTGATTAATAAATAATTTGTAGATCTTTTTTGGCATCACAATTTTTTTTATTTATCTTTTTTCGTATCCTGCCTAGTTTTACCAAAAAAATTTAATTTTTCATTATTTTTTATGCAATCAAAAAGTGAATTTTTGATTTTTCAAGAAAATCCAAAAAGGTGTTATGATTATCTTGAAGGGCTATCAAAAAGCAATATTTGTCTTCTCTTGACTTTTTTTCATATCGTGCGTTTTTTGGCTTAAAATTTTGATTTTCGATCGATTCAAACAATTTTTAAAAATGCTACAACTCTGAGAATATTTTTTTATTGAAAAAAGCCATGAAAACAAATTGTTCGTCTGTTCTAATACTTAATATCCGCACATAAAATTTCCAAATTCAGAAAAATGTGGTCTCAAAAATTTTCAAAATGCGCTCACTTTTTGAATTTTTATCGATAATGGCTGGTCAACAAACCAAGAAGATTAATTTTAAAAGAAAAAATGGAGTAGTTAAATTTTCATGTAAAAAAATTAATTTTTAATTTTAAAAAATTGAAAAAATAGGCGAATCTTTAACAACAAAATTTATTTGTAAGAAAGTAGTTTTACTAACATAATTAATATTTAACCAAAAGATAAATTAATTTTGAAACAAGAAGACTAATTTTCTACCAAAAAGAATTTGTAACAAAATACAAGAATATTCAACTAAAAAGGTTAAATTTTTCAAACCAAAATGGAATAATTATCTCCACAGTTAAAAAATTATATTTTAACAATGAAAAAACGAATTTTCAACAAAATAGGAAGTTTTTAACCAAAGAAATTAATCTCCAATAAAATAATTCAATTTACCACCAAAAAGGGTTTTGAATTAGGATAAACAAAAAGTTAAACAGATGAAATTTCGAAGATAACAAACGAAAGTTCAAAACAAAAAGACGGATTTTCAAGCAAGAAAGATTTTTCATCCAAATCATCCAAAATTTGGAATTTTCATACGAAACAACAGTTGAATTTTCTATAAAACAGCTGAATTTTCAAAAAAAAAAGTTAGTAATCTACAACATAATTGAATTTTTAAGACAAAAAGACGAATTAAAAAAAAAATTGAATTTAAATCAATATAGTTTCATGTTTGACAACAAAAAAACCACAAAAAATATAATTTTTGGACCAAATAGTTGAACTGTCTACGAAAACATTTGAATTTTTAAGCTAAAAACAAACTTTCAACAAAACAGTCGAATTTTGGCAACAAAGAAAAAGTTTCAAACAACTAGTTGAATTTTCTTTCTGAATACTACAAATAATTTAATTTCTAAGTGAATACTTAATATTTGTAAAAAAAATTGTAGACAGAAAAGATGAAACTTCAACCAAAAACATTTGCCCCTAAGTTTATAAATTATACAAATAACTTTTTCGAGATAAACATTTTTATTTAAATAATTAAACACAATATGATAATTATTTTAAATACTTTTGATAACTTTCAATTTTTTAGGCAATTTCATGTTTTAGTTTCTTTACAAATATGATTTCACGGCAGCGATAAGAAAAAAATCAGGACACGTCCTGATAAATCATACCGCCTAGTCACCCTACTACATGAGTAGAAAGGTTTGAAAATTGAAATGAATTCGGTAGATGGAATAAGCAGCAAATGATGAATATATAAATCAATAAATCAATAAATAAATAAAAAGTGAGAAGTGGATTCTTGGTCAGAAAACTAGAAAATAGCTAGATAAAATATTCAAAGAATAAAATGAGCCCTTGATCATCAGGATACAATAAGAATTGTGATTATGTTATAGAATATCAGATAAAAAGAATTTGGCCTTCTCTTTAGGTAAAAGATACAATTCGATTTTTCTGGTATTTATTAAAATATAAACTGTTATTTTTATAAGAATAACTAAACGATTTCTAAATTAATCTTTGATTTTAAATCCACTCAAATAGAATGGTAGAGAAAAAAAGGTAACTTTTTCCTAAACGGAAAACCAATCCCCACCCCTCTCTCATTAACCGAAGTTTGGCGAGACTGACGTCATAACTAGACTCATAAAGGCGGTAGTTGGGAGTACAATTTAAACAAAGAATAATACCATCAATAAAACGCTAAATAACGTCTGCTAAATAAACAATTTTAAAGCTGAATGGTCTTTTTTTCTTTTGGCAAAATAATCTCAGAAGTCTCCGTAGAGATTTGTAGAAATTAATAACAGATCCATTTTTGTCGATTTAATCAATCATTTTAAAGATTGACGACTTTTGAGATTGATTGTACGCAGTGTAAATTCTTAATTGAGTCCAATCTTGAAAGATTATCTTTGTTTTGGAGTAAATTGGAGTAGGCGCCATTTTTAAAGGGAATTTCTGCAAGACAAAGATACCCAGTTGCCACGTCTATGTCGACGAACCAGGAATAATTCTGTCGTGCTTACACGAGTATGGTATCGATATCACAGGTAGTCGTGTACACCCCCCCCCCCCCCAACAGTGGCGTAACCACTGGCTAACGGGGCCTTTTGCAACAATCTTTCTCAGAACTTATCAGTTTTCGATTTGTCGAGATTCCTAACTTCTACTCTCGCTGAAATGCGAATAAAATCACGCATTGCATAAAATTTTTAAGAAGTTAGGTAAACGCGCAAGCAAATTACTTCACGGAATCGAAACATTCCAAAATTTGGGTCATTCAAATTGCACATGTAAGATTTTCAGGAAAACGTTCTCTATCTAAAAAGAAATTTAAATTTTAAATTTCACTAGATTCAAAAGCCAGTGTATTTTAAGACTAGAATATTTTACGCAAATTTTGTTTTCAGTGCAGTTGCACCAAGGTTCATATTTTTTCAGTGTATTTTAAAATGAATGAATTTCAAAATTTCCAAGTAAATTACATTTCTATTCAATATTTGTTAAACTCCAGTACGTTCTCAAATATTGGCATAGTTGAGAATGCAATAATTTCAGTTGAAAATACGTTTCATTATGTTTGTTTTAAACTCGTAGTTTTTCAATTGACTCTAGACTTTATAAAAATTAAAAATCTGCTTCGAATCGTTATTTCCTGTTAGAGACTGGTAAAAGTAAATATAAACGATGAAAACATGGAACTTTATATAGTAGAAAATAATTGTACTAAAAGAAAAGGCGATTTTTTTTTGATTGAGAGAATCTGTAATTGAAGCTGAAATTCAAAGCTTATAAAAAAAGCCCTTTTAATTCAATAATCGTTCATAAAAACGTACAACTTATTGTATTCAAAATGATTCAAGTAGAAATATTATACTCTCAAAAATAATTGAATTTTTCAACAAAAAAATGCATTTTCAGCGAAGAATTTTTCTACCAAAAATGATGAATTTTCAAAAAATAATTAAATTTTTAACATAAAAATTAAATTCTTAACCGAGTACTTGTTTTTTAACCTAAAAATCAACAAAATACATACATTTTTAAGTAAACAGTGAAATTTTCGACCAAGAATATTAATTTTTTACTAAAAAGCACAAATTTCCAACAGAATACATAAATTTTTTAATCTACAAAGATGATTTTTTAAAGAATTATTTGAATTTACAACTAAAAGACAAATTTTTAAGCAAATTCTTTAATTTCACATAAATAAAGAAAAATTCTCACCTAAAAATCAAGGACAGTTGAACTCAGCCAAAAATACGAATTTTTAACGAAATAGTTAGAAATCAAAAAAGATTTTAATTTTGAATGAAGAGAATTCGAATTCGCAAAGAAAAAAAGAAAATATTTTATTCTTCACCCAATAAAATTAATTTTTTACAAATGAGTTGAATTTTTACCCAAAAACGATTGATTTTAAGTAAAAACGGAAGTTAGGCCTTCAATTAAGAAAATTGATTTTTAACAAAAATAAAACAACAAATTTTTAACAACAAAAAAAACAATAAGTTTTCACCAAAATAGTTGAATATATAACCAATAAATTTCGTTTTCAACGAGAGTTCTACTTTGAACCTGAATTTTTAACTAAAAACGATCAATTGTCAGCAAAAAGGGAATACTTACATTTCCAAATAAGAAAACTAATTTGCAACCAAACAAAAAGACAACAAATTTTCAAAAAAAAAATAGTTCAATACTTAACAAATAAGATTTTTTTTTAACGAAGGAGTTTAACTTTCAAGCAAGTAGTTGAATTTTTAACTAAAAACTATAACTGTTTAGCCAAAAATAGAAGAAGAAGGCCAATAGACAGAAAATCTTTTCGTCGAAAAGTTAAATTGATTCAATAAACAATCTTTATGTTTTCAATCATTCTTATAATCAAAATTATTTTCTTACTTTTTCAAATTACTACATATATATATTCTTTTGAACAGAATAATTTCGGATACGCAAAACGAAAATTCTTTGTTTGAAAAAATAGAAGTTCCAAAGTTCAGGAACTCTAATCTTTATTCACCGGGTTCACATTTAAGCCCTAAACTTTTTTTATCTGTTCGAAAACGTTCAGCCCAACAGACAATGAACAATTGGAGGGCAACCTTTACAAGAAAAAACCATTTCCCTTCCCCGAAATCCTGATTCTGGATCGAACCTTAGACCCATTTACTAAAGTTCTCCACCTCCTTTATCACCACATCCTCCACCTCCGTCTCTAGGCGTAAGGTTCGGTCTCCCGCACCCAGGCGACACACATCACCTCTACTCCTGATTGCTCTCTCTTTTCGCAAACACACGCACCCTCCTTGCCCCGGGTCACGCTCTCGGGCGCACCCGAGTTGTGAGCGATCAACTTCACTCCCTGCTAGTTGCTACAGACAAAGACACTCACCTCTCCCGGTGTAGTAAACAAATCCGCTCCTTGGCGACCTTGAGCCTCTTGGAGATGATTTTCTTCAAATTTTCGATCGTCTCATTCCGATCCACTGTCAGGTCAAACTGTCCCCCCGTAGTTGGTGTAATGCTAATCGTGATTTCAGGTTCCGTCACAGAGGGAACGGCGCAGCCACACCCCGGTGACGATGGGGTCGGCGACGCGGATCCGTGACGGAAATCCGAATTGGCCATTGCCAATTCGTCACCAGCGCCGCCGCCACCACCACTCCGCCCGGGATTGTCGTCACTACCCATAGCCGTCACGTCCGACGGCGGCTCCGAGCTACCGTTCATAACGTATTTCCAGGAACTTTGAGAAATCCTCTCCTCTCCGGGAGTCCAAAACTCGTCACCTTGCACTCAAAGAACACGAGACGCACCTGCACCTGTTTGCCTCTGCCAGAGCGACTAGGGCACGACGCGATGGGAAAGGGCGACTTTGAGAACAAAAAAAAACGGTTTCAAGATCGGAGAAATTTTATTCCAGTGGAGAAACGGACTCGGAATCGATATCCTGGAGATTAACACTAGTTAACTTTTACACTCTTGGAGTTCGAGTTTTTTTTAGGCAGTTCCTCGTCGCGACGCGGCCGTGCCCCGCAACGAAAACTCAAAGACTCCACCAGACTCTAACGAGCCTCGCTGCAGCCAATTCCTAGACTGTCCCAGACCAGACCCCACCGAGTGAACGGAACAAGGCAAAATTGAACACGAAGATGACCGAGGGAAGCTTCTGCTGGATACACAGCTGCAAAAGGTGACAGATATTTGAGGGGGGATGGCAGGGTTCGAGTAGCGAATCAATGTAAGTGAGAAAGTGGGGGACTAATGAGAGCGCTGGACAAGAATGAAGAAGCGAATGAAATTGAGTTGAGGGCGTTCTTGGATTTGTTGCAGTGCGCACCAACCAGAATTCACGATTTAAATTTAAAAATTTGGAATGCTGTCAAATTGCAGGAATCTGATGATTTTCCTTTCAAATAGAATAATAAATTATTTTTAATTAAATTAATGTAGGTACAAGGATTACAGGTCAAAATATATTTCATTTTCTACAAAATAATTAAACTTTTTACGCAAAATGACGATTTTTCAAAAAAAGAGTTGAGTTTTCGACATAAAAATATTGAATTTTCAATAAAAAAAATATATATGACGAAACATAGTTAACCAAAATTTAATAATTGATATTTGAACGGAAAAAAGGAAAATTTAAATTTTTAATTCATAAAATTCATTTTCAACAAAAAAAAACATAGTTAACCAAACTGTAATAATTGATATTTGCACGAAAAAAGGAAAAGTTAAAATTTGAATTCATAAAATTAATTTTCAACAAAAAAAAACAAATGTTCAACAAAATAGTTCAATCTTAAAACAATAAAATGAATTTTTGACAAAATAGTTAAACATTCGATAAAGTTGTCGAATTTCTAACTGCAAGTGATAAATCTTTTTCCAAGAATAAAGTAGTATAATTTTGAACCAAAACATATAAATTCTCAACTAGAAAAATATTATTAATGGACTTTTAAATTAAAAAGAATTAACTTTCAAACAAAAAAGTTGGATTTTGTTTTGTGGAAGATTCTTGAATAGAGGGTTAAGAAAATTAATTTTCAAAACGAAATAAAGAAGAATTTTCAAAAAAAATAGTTTAATCTTCAACCACTAAAATGAATTTTTAACTAATTAATTAAACTTTCAACCAATCAGTTGAATTTTCAAGTAAACATATTTATTTTTAACCAAAAATGGAATAGTTAAATTTTCAGTTAAAAAAATTAATTTCGAACATAAAAAAATAATTTTTAACAAAATAATGCAATCTTCAAACATTAAAATTATTTTTAACTAATAAATTAAACTTTCAACGAAGTTATTGAATTTTTAGGAATAAATATTAATTTTTAACTAAAAATGGAATATGGTTAAATTTTCAGTTAGGGAAATTGATAAAAAAAACTCAATAAAATAATTCAATCTTCAACCAATAAAATTAACTTTTTACAAATTGGTTCACTTTTAAAATAAGTGGTAAAATTTCAATTAAAAGGGATAAATTTAAATAAAAGAATTTTCAACAAAATAGTTAATTATTTAACCATAAACATTAATTTTTAACAAAATAGTTGAACATTCATCCACGTAGTTAAATTTTTAACTAAAAGCGATAAATTTTCATAAACAAATTATAAAAAAAATTTAAAAATAGTTGAAATTTCAATCATAAAAAAACTAATTTAAACAGAAATTCACAAAAAAATAGTCCAATCTATAAACTATTCGTTTTTTACTAATTAGTTCGTATTTCAACCAAGTAGGTGAATTTTCCACTAAAAGGGAAAAAATTACTGCGACAAAAAAACGAATTTTCAACAAAAAGTTCAACTTTCAACCAGTAAAATTAATTTTTAACAACGAAACAAACGTAGCAAAAACAGACGCGATTTTTATTTTTTTTAAAACAGTTGAATTTTCATCCTTAAAAACTTATTTTAAAAACAAGATATTTTAACAAAATAGTTTAATTATTGACTGAAAAGGATCAATTTTTAATATAAATATGAATAGTAAAATTTTCAAACAAGAAAAATATTTTTTTTAATTCAAGGAAGCAGTTGCATTTTTATACAAAAAGAAATAAAATTTCTAATGAAGGAAATGAAAATTGAAACCAAAATGAGAAATCTGCAAAAAAAATCGTTGAATATTCAACAAAGAAAGATTTCAGTTAAATTTTCAAACACAAAGTATGAACTTTTAACAATAAAGTTAATTCTCAACAAAATAATTGAATTTTCTATAAAATTGTTAAATTTTGAAGCGTAAAATCTCAACTTTTCTTTGAAATGATTGAATTTTTAAATGAAAAGTATGCATTTTTAATCAAAAATGGAATTTTTAAATTTTCAGTAAAAAACGATACAACCTAAACCTAAAAAAGATTCGTTTTTCCACTACTACTTTCCAATTAAAAATACTTAAGTTTCAACCAGAAAAGGTTCATTTTCAACCAAATGATGAATTTTAAATCCAAAAAGCTAAATTATATGTTACAAATGTTATTAATCAATAATTAAAATAATTAAAAAGAATTAACTTTACCCAAGAAAATCAAAAATTAAAAGAAAATCAAAAATTAAAAGAAAATCAAAAATTGAAAGAAAGTTTCTATACTCCTGGAATGTACAAAAAATTAAAACCCAAGAAAATATAAATATTTCAGGATCCCAATACGCTATTTTTTCGCTTTTTGACGATTTTGAATTCCAGAATTTTTTATTTTCGACCTACCCTATTAAAAAGTTAAATACTAAATAAAAGGAAGAGGTTTTTCTACCGAAAATTTACATTTAAATAAAAATACCGCAATCTATCATTGTAAATTTTTTTTTATTGTCCAGCAACCCCATAAATTTACATAATAATTCGTTTCAATATGTACATAATGTCATCTACATATAACAAAATGCAGCACGACAGTATAAAATCGCAACTTGTATATATCAAAATCGATTTGAAAAATCCTGTCAGTGTGTACCAATCCACTGGTACCACTGATACGTGTTTAGATTACCTAATCCACGCCTTGTCCAAAACAATTTTCCCTTAAAAGAGCTTTCACAATTATTTTAAGCCTAAAATGAAAAAAGCGGATGGGACATTTTTGAACAAACTCAATTTTTTATTTACTGGTTGGCGATTCGGTGAACGATTTAAAATTCCCAGTTATTTCGCGGTTTTTCCCAGTTCAGTTTTTCAATTTTCCCGCACAACTAAAGGTAACATATTCATATTTATTTATAAACACAAAATTTTATTTTAATTAATACAGTTTATTCTAAACATCTTTTAACAGAAACAGAGTAAAAAATTGCAAAATAAATTAATTTTGAAACAGTTATATAAATTTTGCACTAAAACATAAATTTTCCAACCAAAAATAACGGATTTTTAGGAAAATAGTTCATATATCAACCTAAGTGTTGAATTTTCATAAAAACAACAAATTAATTTTGACTAAGAAAGATAAATTGTTAACGAAAACTTAAAAAATTTAATTTTAAGTTATAAAAATTACTTTCCACAAAAAACTAACCCTCAACAAAATATTTATATTTTCAAACAGTGTAATTTACAAATTAGTTTATATTTTTAACAAATAGTTGCGAATTTTCAACCAAAAAAAGATTAATTCACGACAACAAAAATTTATTTTAACAAACGATCATTAAAAAAATAGTTAATCTTTCTACCAAACTGTTCAATTTGAAACACAAATTCGATTTTCTTATATAAAGCAGTTGATTTTTCAACCCGAAAATTTGAAATTTAAACAAAAAATCTTAATTCTCAATGAAATAGTTCAATTTTAAGTGAAAATTATTTTTAAATCCAAACAAGAAGTTTTTAACAAAATACATAAGTCTTTAACCAAGTAGTAGCATTTTCAATCAAGAAAATTTTTTATTTAGCGAAAAGGCGAATTTTTACAAAATACATACATTTCTAACCAGATAGTAAAATTTTTAACGAAAAAGGTTAATTTTCTACTAAAAAATAAGAATTCTTGACAAATTACATCAATTTTAAACTGAATACTTGAATTTTTGAACTAAAAAGCTCAATTTTTAACCAAACATAAAATAGTTATATTTAATGTAAAAAAATGATTTTTTAATGATAAAAAATGAAGCTTTTAAAAAATAACAGAACTTTCTAATCGAAAATATGGAATTTCAGCAAAAAAGTTAATTTTCAATAAAATAGTTAAATATTCAGGGAAAAATTATTTGCCATTCAAAAAAAAGAAGTTTTCTACGAAATGCATACATTTTTGATTAAATTGCAATATCAATCAAGAAGATTTATTTTTACAAACAACAAAAAATACATTTTGACCAAATAAATTCATTTATAACCAAATATTTAGTTTAAATTTCAACCTACCAAAAAATACGAATTTTTGACAAATTGCATAAATTTTAAACCGAATAGTTGAATTTTTGAATTAAAAATAACAATTTTTCACCAAAAATGGAATTCATCAATTTTAATTTAAAATTCTACTAAATAGTTAAACTTTCTACCAAATTTTTTAATTTTCAAGACAAAACGAATTTTCGGTATAAAACAGTTGCATTTTCAATTAAAAAATATAGAATTTCAACAAAAAATTATTTTTCAATAAAATAGTTAAATATTCAGTGAAAAAATTATTTTTAACTCAAGAAAGAAGTTTTCATATATTATTTTTATCCAAATAGTTGAAACTTCAATCAAGAAGATTTATTTTTACAAAAAATGAATTTTTCTAAAATAAATTTATAACCAAATATGCAGTTGAATTCTAAATCAGAAAGATGAATTTTCGACTAAAATGATGAATCTTTAACTAGAATAGTTGAATATTTCACCAAATCGATGAATTTTCAACCAACAAAATTAATTTCTATTAAAAAATAAATTTTAAACTAAGAAGAATAATTTGTACCAAAAAAGAGGAATTTTCAACCAACAAGGTTAATTTTTCAACTAAAAAAGATAATTTTTCAACCAAAAATTATCTTTTTTAGTTGAAAATTTATGTTTTTTTGGTAGAAATTAATCTTTTTGTTGAAAATTCCTCTTTTTTGGTAGAAATTAATCTTCATAACCAAAAAGATTAATTTCTACCAAAAAAGATGAATTTTCAACTAAAAAAGATAATTTTCCAACCAAAAATAAATAATTAAATTTCCAGCCAAAAAACGAATGTTCAACCAAAGAGATGAATTTTTAACTAAAATTACGGAATACTTAAATATAATAATATTTACATTTTCACTTGAAAGAAAAAATATTACTTTTCAACCAAAAAGAAAACGAATTTTCAGTAAAAAAGTTCAAGTTTCAACAAAAAAAAAAACTCATCTTCATCCAAAGAAAAAAGAAGTTTTAAATAAAATGTTCATATTTTTCATTTCAGTTTTTCAGACGAAAAAATAAATGTTCAATAATTTTATTTCCAACCTAAAAGATGAATTTTCAACTAAAATGATAAATATTTAACTGGAATATTGGAATGTTTAACCGAAAAGAAGAATTTGTTAACAAAAAGATTTATTTTGCAAGGGAAAACAAATTTCTATAACAAAAGAAAAAAGATTTTTAACAGAATATATGGATTTATAATTCAATAGTGAAATTTCCAATTAAAAAATACAATTTTTCATCCAATTTTTTGAATTTTGAACTATAAAAGATCAATTAAATTTCTAAACAATAAATATAAAGTCTCAACCAAATAGTTGAAGTTTCATCCAAAAAGATACATTTTTAACAAAAAATAGACTAGTTAAATTTTCTGTTAAAACAATTCAATTGTCTACTGGAATATATATATTTTTTATTAAAAAAGTTGTTTTTAACATAGCAGTTCGATTTTTAACCGGACATGAATTTTCAATTAAAATGATGAATCTTTAACAACAACAAAATTAACTTTTAACAAAAGAGTTTAACTTTGAACGAACAATGTAAGGAAATTTTCTATTGTATTTCAGCAATATTTCTTCTTTATCTAAGGTTAGGAAGAGGGAACTTTCAAATCGTGACAAATTCTGTCCGAGTTCTATCCGAATGATAATTCTCAAAAATTTTTAAAATAAATAATTTGAATTTTCTGCCCTAAAATAAAAACAATAACTATTTTATCAAATTCTCTGTTGTAAAACAGGACAAATAAAGAGAAATCGAATAAAACATGATAAATTCTTTTTTTTTTTATTGAGATAATGATTGTTTCTCTATGTTTGAAATATCATCAACTCGATCATCAAACTTGCGAAAAAAATCTCAGAAAAAATATTGCAAAAGGTTTTCCTCATAACAGAAAAAAATAATGAACATTCAATAATAAATTACGATTTAACTAGAGTAAACTGAGATAATCTGAAAAATCAGTGACTCTAGATAAAGTAGAAATCACTTTTCTAAATTGGCCAAAATTATTAAAATAATAAAAACTAATTTCTCTCCAATCAGAAGTATATTCCTGGGTTATTTTTCGGCCAAGTCGCCACCCTGATTTATCACATTTTTCCCTACTTGCCGATTTTTTCTTTAATTTAGGATTAAAATACTCATTTGATTGGATTTGTGATTAAAAATTATTTTAGGCTAAGCGTGAATAAATTTTAGGATCATTAAATATACCAAAATGAACATTCCTTCCGCACCTTCATATTAATACTGCAATTTTTAAAGGAAGATTGAAAAAAGAACACTGTATTTACACTCAATCTACAAAAATATTAAATTGAAGTCATTGTGCCATTTTATCACTGTGCCGAGAGTATAACGTCACAAAAACTCTTTGATTTGATTCAATCTGTTAATGAAGAAATTTACAAATGTAATTTCGTATTCTGCATAAAAAAATGGAAAAGAAACGAAATTCGAGGCTTTGAATAGAATACTACATTCTCATAGAAGAAATTTCATTAAAGAAATTTTGCTCATTGTCCTCAATCGATCACTTTTTATACAATTTCAAACTTGACTTCTTCTTGTCATGTATGATGTATATTTCCTTCTAATTTGTATCCCTTGATGCAAGGGATATAAATATTCAAGAGCCAAATTCTTGTGTCTCGGAGTCGATTGGCTTGAACTCAAATTCTCCTCGTCCATCCATTCTGAGATAATACTGCAAAATAATAATAATTTTTAAAAGAAATTACAATCGGTAAATAAATAATGGTATAAAAGGGCGGATCCTAATTTATAATTTGAAATTTTCTTTTCCAGGTATATACATACATATTTTTAGTTTCTTTTAATTCTGTAGTTTTAAATCACGTACCCCGTCTATTTCTCATGAATTAACAAATTAGTTTATATTTTGAACAAATAGTGGCGAATTTTAAACCAAAAAAGATGAATTCACGACCAAAAAAAGTAATAGTTGATATTTTAACGAAGGAAAGATTTTTATTTTCAATCAAAAATATTTTTAACCAAAAACGGAATAGTTGAATTTTCATTAAAAAAATTAATTTTTTATTTTAAAAATGAGTCTTTTACGAAACAGTTGAACTTTCGACCGAACTGTTAAATTAAAAAAAAAAAACGATTTTCTTATATGAAGCAGCTGAATTTTCAACCCGAAAATATGAAATTTAAACAAAAAAAGGTAATTTTCAATGAGATAGTAATAAATTTTATGTTAAAAAATCATTTTTTAACCCTGACAAGAAGTTTTTAACAAAGTAAATAAGTTTTTAATTTAAATAGTAGTATTTTCATTCAATCGAATTTTTACAAAATACATACATTTTTAATCAAATAGTTAAATTTTTAATGATCAAGGTTAATTTTCTACCAAAAAAGACGAATTCTTAACAAATTACATCAATTTTAAACCGAATACTTCGATTTTTGAACAAAAAGGATCATTTTTAACCAAACATGGATTAAATCAAGTTTCATAAACAAAAAAAAAATTTAATTAAAAAAACTATGCTTTAGGTGTGTTTCATTTAAAAAAAATAAATTTTTAATGAGAAAACCACGCTTCTACAAAATAGCAGAACTTTCTAACCGAAAATATGGACTTTCAACAAAAAAAGTTAATTTTCAATAAAATAGTAAAATATTCAATGAAAAAATTATTTTCCATCCAAAAAAAGAAGTTTTCAACAAAATGCATGAATTTGTAAACAAATAGTTGCAATCTCAATCAAAAAGATTTATTTTGACCAAAAAAAATGGACAAAATACATTCATTTATAACCAAATATGTTGTTGAATTTTTACCCTACCAAAAAAGACGAAGTTTTTACAAATTGCATAAATTTGTAAACCGAATGGTTGAATTTTTGAATTAAAAATGCCAATTTTTCACCAAACATGAAATTCATCAATTTTAATTTAAAAAAATTAATTTTTATTTTTAAAAAACGAAACTTCTACTAAACAGTTAAACTTTCTACCGAATTTTTGAACTTTCAAGACAAAACGACGAATTTTCTATACAAAACAGTTAAATTTTAACCCAAAAATACGAAATTTCAACAAAAAAGTTAATTTTCAATAAAATAGTGAAATATCCAGCAAAAGCATTGTTTTAAAATCAAAAAAGGAAGTTTTCAGCGAAGTGCATGTACATTTTTAACCAAATAGTTGCAATTTCAATCAAGAAGATTTATTTTTACAGAAAAAAACGCATTTTTACAAAATAAATTTATAAACAAATATGTAGCAGAATTTTCAAACTTTTCACAAATTAAATAAATTTCAAACCGAATAGCTTAATTTTTTAAGTAAAATGACCAATTTATAAAGAAACATGGAATCGATCAATTTTCATAAAAAAAAAGAATTTTTAAGAAAAAAACGAAGCTTCTACAAAATAGTTGAACTTTATACCAAATTTTTGAATTTTCAAGACAAAAATAGGCATTATCAACAAAAAAGTTAACTCTCAACAAAATAGTTAAATTTTAAGTTCGAAAATGAATCTTTTACCCAAAAAAGAAGTTTTCAACAAAGTAGATAAATTTTATGCAAAATAGTTAAATTTATAACCAAATAAGTTAATTCTTAACGAAAAAATAGCATTTTTATCCAACAAGATATATTATTAATACAAAACGACGAATTATAACAAAATTCATACATTTTTAAACAAATAGTTGAATTTTCAACCAAGAAGATTCATTTTTTACCAAAAAAGACGAATTTTTGACAAATTACATAAATTTGTAAACCGAATGGTTGAATTTTTGAATTAAAAATGCCAATTTTTCACCAAACATGAAATTCGTCAATTTTAATTTAAAAAAATTAATTTTTATTTTTAAAAACGAAACTTCTACTAAACAGTTAAACATTCTACCGAATTTTTGAACTTTCAAGACAAAACGACGAATTTTCTATACAAAACAGTTAAATTTTAACCCAAAAATACGAAATTTCAACAAAAAAGTTAATTTTCAATAAAATAGTGAAATATCCAGCAAAAGCATTGTTTTAAAATCAAAAAAGGAAGTTTTCAGCGAAGTGCATGTACATTTTTAACCAAATAGTTGCAATTTCAATCAAGAAGATTTATTTTTACAGAAAAAAACGCATTTTTACAAAATAAATTTATAAACAAATATGTAGCAGAATTTTCAAACTTTTCACAAATTAAATAAATTTCAAACCGAATAGCTTAATTTTTTAAGTAAAATGACCAATTTATAAAGAAACATGGAATCGATCAATTTTCATAAAAAAAAAGAATTTTTAAGAAAAAAACGAAGCTTCTACAAAATAGTTGAACTTTATACCAAATTTTTGAATTTTCAAGACAAAAATAGGCATTATCAACAAAAAAGTTAACTCTCAACAAAATAGTTAAATTTTAAGTTCGAAAATGAATCTTTTACCCAAAAAAGAAGTTTTCAACAAAGTAGATAAATTTTATGCAAAATAGTTAAATTTATAACCAAATAAGTTAATTCTTAACGAAAAAATAGCATTTTTATCCAACAAGATATATTATTAATACAAAACGACGAATTATAACAAAATTCATACATTTTTAAACAAATAGTTGAATTTTCAACCAAGAAGATTCATTTTTTACCAAAAAAGACGAATTTTTGACAAATTACATAAATTTTAAACCGGATAGTTGAATTTTTGAACTAAAAAGGACAATTTTTAACGCAACAAGGATTAAATCAATTTTATTTTTTTTTTAAATTAATTTTTAAGAAAAGAATGAAGCTTCTACCAAATAGTTGAACTTTCTGCCAAATTTTTGAATTTTCAAGCCAAGAAGACGAATTTTGTATACCAAAAATAGGCAATATCTACAAAAAAGTTAATTTTCAATCAAATTGTAAAATTTTAAGTTCAAAAATGATTATTTTACCCAAAAAAGAAGTTTTTCAACAAAATAGATAAATTGTTTGCAAAAGAGTTGAGTTTTCTACTAAAATTATGAATTTTTAACAAAAATAGCGAATTCTTAATCAAAAAGTAGCATTTTCAGCCAAGAAGATTATTTTTTTAACAAAAAGATGAATCATGCCAAAAATTCATACATTTCTAAACAAGTAATGCAATTTTCAACTAATTTTCTACCAAAAAGACGACATTTTAACAAAATACATAAATTTTCAACCCAATAGTTTAATTTTTGAACTAAAAAACATCAATTCTCAACTAAAAATAGAAAAGATAAATTTTTACTTCAAAAATTTGATTTGTAATAAGAAAAAAACCGAATTTTTTACAGAACGGTTTCATTTTTTACCAAAGAAATGAATTTTCTATTAAAATTAAGAATTTAAAAAAAAAAAGAATGTTTCAGAAAGCTTTTAACCGAAGAGTTGAGTTTTCAACGTAAATAGATGAATTATCGATAAAAAATATAGTAGTTGATATTTCAACACCTAAATTTTTGTATTCTAAATAAAAAACAAGCAAGTTTAACAAACAAAAATTGATGTTCAACAAAAAACAAATTTTCAATCAATAAGAGTAATTATCTACAAAAAAAGGGGTTTTCACCAAATAGCTCTTTTTTCAAACCAAGAAAAAAATGTCAGTTAAGAAAGAAAAAAATTCAAGCAAATTGTAAAATTTTTACTTTAAAAAATATCACTTCTAACAAAAAATGGAATATTTCAACTTTCATTGCAAAATAATAATTTGCAATTTAGAAAAGAGATTATTCACCAAAAAGTCGAATTTAAAAAAAAACAACGAATTTTTAATTAAATTGTTTAAGTTTTAAGTAAAAAATACGAATTTTTGACAAAAAAGTTGAATTTTCAACAAAAAAGATGATATTTTTGAACAAAAGTACAAACTTTTAACATAATACACACATTTCTAACAAAACAGTTGAGTTCGAATTTGCAGCCAAAAAGATTAATTTTCCACTAAAAAAAGACGAATTATGAACAAAATATATAATTTTTTAACCAAATACTTGAATTATGCACCTGAAATGAAATTTTCAACAAAAAATGTAATAGTTGATATTTCAACCCCAATTTTTATTTTATTTTAACTACAAAATAATTAAACTGAACCAAAAAGAAGCATTTTCAACAAAATACTTGAATTCTCAACTAAAGCAGATTAATGTTTAACCAATAAAGTTGAATTTTGAACAAATAGGAAATTAATTTTCATCCAAAAAAGTCGAATTTTCAATAAAAAAAAGAATTTTTAATTAAACTGTTTAATTTTTAAGTAGAACATACAAATTTTCGAAAAAAAACTTGAATTTTGAACAAAAAATATTTTATTTTTGACAAAAAATCCGAACATTTCATATAATATATACATTTCTAACAAAACAGTTCAGTTCGAATTTTCAGCCAAAAATATTAATTTTCCACTAAAAAAAGACGATTTATCAACAAAATAAATAATTTTTAACCAAATACTTTATTTTTCAACCTAAAAATAGAAAATTTCAACAAAAAATGTAATAGTTGGTATTTCAAACCCAATTTTTATTTTATATAAACTACAAAATAATTAAATTAAACCAAAAAGAAGCATTTTTCACAAAATACTTGAATCCTGAATCTTTAAATACTGAATGAAAAATTTTCAACCAAAAAAGTTGAATTTTTAACAAATAAGAAATTCATTTTTATTTACAAAAGTCGAATTTTCAACAAAGTACGTTTTTCAAATTTCTTCTTTATGAAAAACAAAGAAGAAAATTAAAAAACGCATAACTTCGTAGAGAAATTTTTTCGCAAATCGGAAAAATAAGTATCTTCTAATTTTTTCAAAACTAGAACCTGCCTGATAGAAAATGAAATTATTCATTTAATTACCTCGTGATGTTTCCAAAGAGACCTACGATGCGAGACAGTGAAGAGACTAATATTTGCTTGTTTACAATATGAGTACATAGAATCTTCTACGTCAACGCTCACGGCACTCGTACACTCGTCCAGAATTGCAAATTGCGGTTTGTGGTAGAACAATCTCGCCATCTGCGGATTAAAAAAATTATCCATTTTTATAAGTTCATAACAATTTTAAATTCTCAGTTATTTCCCGGTTTTCCCCGGTCAAGTTTTTCAATTTTTCCAGGCAACTAAAAGTAACATATTCATTTTTGTCTCTACATCAATCCTTTAGCAAAACAGAGCAAAAAATTGTAAAATTAATTAATTCTGAAACAAATATCTCAAATTTGCAATAAAAATATCAATTTTTAACCAAACATAGTTGAATCATTAATAAAACGAAAAAAAATCAATTTTTACTGAGAAAGATAAATTGCCAACCAAAACTTAGATAAAGAAATTTAGGTGAAAAAATTACTTTCCACAAAAAAAACTTAACTTGAAAAAAATAGTTACATTTTCAAAAAAAGTGATGAATTTTCAACTAAAATTGTTAAAATTAATAATAATTAATCATTCTTATTTGACAAAAGAGGGTGACTTTCAATCAAGTCATTTTATTTTCAACCTAAAAGAAGAATTTTTAAAGAAGATCAGCTTGCTAGGAAAACAAATTTTTACACAAAAAATCGATTTTTAACCAAATGTGTGGATTTTCAATGCAATAGTTAAATTTTCAATTAAAAGACTCGAATTGTTATCCAAATTGATAAATTTTTAACTAGGAAAGATCAATTGTCAACTAAAAATGGAACAGTTAAATTTTAAGCTGAAGAAATTAATTTTTAACCAAACTGATAAATTTTCAAATAAAATTTTGCATATTGAACTGGTATAGTTGAGTTGTATACTAGATAGATATATAGTTTATTTCAGCCGTGAGGCATAGGAAATGGAGATCGGTATATACATCACTAAGTTCCACGCATACATACATTCATTCCTTCACTCTCTTTTCTGTATATAAAAAGAATACAAGTTTTGTTTTGCTCAAACAAACGTCTTGTCTGTTAAAAACTTTCCCATATGTTTTAAACTGTGAGCTTAGCTCTTTTTTCTTTATCCAGTCTATCTCTCTCCTTTATAATTTTTCTCCCTACTTCTAGTTTGGCGTCATCATTCGGATTGTCGCTCATCAATCTGTTAATTACTGTCTTACAATCTGTCCCTAATTTTATAAACCAACCTTTTACTATTTCACAATCTTTTATATGGTG
>JAAAKG020209842.1:0-22681 GCA_010014905.2 Druon quercuslanigerum | reverse complement strand
TTCAAAGTCGTTGGGGTCCAATGGACCCAGTGTGACTTCAATGTGATTCTAGCGAAGTGTGACTACTAAGGGTTAAAAGATTAAATTCCTTCTAAATTGTGAATGACTACTTTTATATACATAAATAATAAAAAGAATTTTTAGTAGAATATTCACTCTGCATTTTACGATTCTCTCCTCATTGTTAATTACACGAGCAGAAGAACTTTCTATAAGATACACTTTTTCTAAGCGAAAGTAAGATTTATCGTTACGCATCCTTGACTTGCACTTATGCTAATAAATTGATAAAATCCTTGTCATAAACTACAGGTACTTTTACTTTCGTTTCTAAACAAGTTTGAACAAGTTACATAATTTACAGATAATCTCTTATTCACCTTTTTTACTTTCCTTAATATTCTTAATTAATTTAATAATAAATCTTCAGGAGTTTAAAAGGATAAATCTGTATCGAAAATGATAGAAAGAAGCCGACACGAAGAAAAATGAGTCTGATAAAGATACAGGGTTTTTAGTTAAAATGTCGGGGCAGCATAGCTATTCTGTAAAGTTGACCGAATTTTCTGCAGAGTTTAATAAATTTTTAGTAGTTTTACAAATTTACGGATACTTTCTGTAAAACTTAAGAGACTTATTTATTATAGATTTTATAATTTATATATGTCAATTCTGTAAATTGCAGAAAATTCGATCATCTTTACAGAAAACCTATGCTGTCACTATTTTAACTAGAAGTCCTGTAAGTTTAGAAGATTTTTTTCCGTGAGGAATTCGATAAGATATATAATCAAACTCTTATCGTTTGTTTATAGAAACCTGTCGCGAAAAAGATGCAAGACTACATCAGTCTCAGATTTCGCAAGCGCAATGTGAAATTCATGATTCGAAGAAGCATAAACGGAATTAAAATTGAATGCAACAAAATTCTTGAGACTTTACACAAGTTCAAACAAATTTTATAATATTTTAAAAATTTTCGGCTACTGAAATAAAACGTTAAAAATCAGAGACTTTGTTGAAGATTCCCCATATAATTAGGAATGTAAATGTAACTACAGGAGAAATCGATTATAATCGATATTATTTTTAGTTTCAGGAATTAGTTATGAAAGTCTAATATTATCATTGTCAACTTTAATCTGATAGTTAAAAAATACAATAAATCAAAAAATCTATAATATAATAATCAATTAATTTATAATTAAAACCCCTCTTAATAAATTTACTGGTGGAAACATGATTTTCGCAAATGATAGTTTAAATAGCGAGCGAAAAACTTATACAGAACTTTAAAATAAAGAATTCGAGCTCTTAGATAGACTTTAGTATGTAAAGGTACAGTCTGCACACAGGTTAATTGCAGACAGACATAAGGAAAAAGATCCAAGGCGGGTATACATGATTATAGTCTCTTTTCTTTCTCCCTTAAAAAAAAGAACAGCGGAAGTATATGTTAAAAAGCGAACAGCCTTGGATACAATATTTTATTGAAGTGCCTGGCATTTTATTTGTCATTTCTTTAACGTCACAAATGTTGACAATTTTTATTATCAAATAACTCAATAATTTCTCGGCATAAAAACAGGGTGATTTTATTTACGAAAACAGGGAAATGAATTCTTATAAATAAAATTAATGCAGATACAATATTGAAATTAGTATAAAGATGAATTTTCAATCCAAAAGGACCAATGTTCAACAAAGCAGTTAAAATTTTCAATAAAATAATTTTCTAGCAAAAGACGAGTTTTCAACAAAATATATGAATTTTTAACCAATTCATTGAATTTTCAAGTGGAAAATAAAAATTTTCAACCAGAAACGGAATAGTTATATAATTTCAGTTGAAAAAATTACTTTTTACAATAAAAGGAATAATTTCCAACCAAATTTATTCAACGAATAAAGACGATTTTTTAACCAAATAGTTAAATCCTTAACTAAAAAGATAAATTTTCAAAACAGAAGGATTCATTTTCTACTCAAAAACAAGAATTTTAAACAAGACAGTCAAGTCTTCAACCTAAAAAGTCGAATATATTACAAAAAATCTGCCCACATCCGGACACATTCTCCTCGCGCCCTGCGTGCGCGCTCCTGGAGCACGCGAACGTTGGTTCTCGCGCTTCGCGCTCGATAATGTATTTCCCTCGCGCTCCGAGCTCAGTCTTTGTATATTCCCCACAATTGTGCCCAGATTTTTCTAAACTCAAGGTCAAATCATCGACAACAGTAATTTGGTGATAGTGAAATCTCTTTTGTTAAAGTTCCTTTGGCTTTAACGAAGAATTGTACCCTCAAACTGCATATCATTACCATAAACGTATATTATTACAATTCATAACATGCATTGATATTAAAAGAGACGTAATTTAATTGACTCGTTTAAAAAATGCGCATTCTTTAAAAAAAATGTTGCTATGAAACATTTTATTGTAACTTCTGCCGGTTTTCAAACACTGAATTTGCTCATTTCCAATTTTATTCTTACGATTTAAACGTTACACATACGGACACATCAGCCTTATTTTTCTAACTTCTAAATTATATCCCTAGCCTCAGTCACCTACGAAAATTTGATTAATGAGGAGTTGGGGGATGGAAGGGGGATAATTAGTATAAACCGTAAGTCATAGCAGGTTACTGTTACTGTTAGTGTTAGTGTTTTATGCTGAGAAGGTCACTAACCTTCAGCAGCATTGTGTTATAACAGATGGGAGTTGTTGTGTTAGATGAAATAGTTGAATGAAAAATTTAAAATTTGATTTTCCATTATTTTTTTATGCCGTCTAAATTTGAATTTTTGATTTTTCAAGAAAATTCCAAGAGTTGTTATGATAATCTTGTAGGGTATCCCAAAAGCTACATTTTGCTTCCCTTGACTTTTTTTCATATCGTGCGTTATTTGGCTTAAAATGTTCATTTTCGGAATTTTGTAAATGCTATAACTCTAGTAAATTTTGGTTTTATCAAAAAATTCATTAAGATAAACTGTTTATCTTTTTCAATACTATGAATATACATACAGAAAACTTCTCAAAATTGAAAAAAGTAGTCTCAAAAATATTTAAAATGTGCTCACTTTTTGAATGTTTATCCAAAATGGCTGGCTAACGAACTTAACCTTTTGTTTAGGACACTAAAAGAGTATACCAACGGCCAATACCACCTGTCAATTTTTTATCGTGCTAACAAACTAAAAATCTACAGACTCACAAACAGCCACACAGATCCACAGACAGACACATTCGTAAAAATCTGTTTTGCGGATTCAGGGGGTCTCAAATGATGATTCAGGGGGTCTTCTCTGATGAGAATGTAAAAAGTTGACTTTTAAACCGAAAAAGATGAATTTTCAACAAGAAAATTAATTTTCAATCAAGGAAAACGAATGTGACAGCAAATAGTTAAATTTTAATGTTGAGAAGATGAATTTTCAACGAGGAAAAATAATTTTCTACCCAAAAAGACGAATTTTCAACCAAATAAATAAACCTTCTTCCTACCCAATGTAGTTGAATTTTCAACTTTTTAAGGAGAAATTTTCAACCGAAAATGGAATAGTTCAATTTTCAGATTAAAAAATAATTTTAAAACAAAATTCAACAAAATACTTAAATTTCTAATCAAACAGGTGAATCATAAAAAATCAAGTTTTAAACAAACAGTTGAATTTTCAACCAAATATTAAAATTTTCAACCAAGAAAATTATTTTCCTGCCAAAACAATGAAATATAAAACAGATACATTCATTATTAACCAATTAGCAGAATTTTCAACTGAAAAGATTTATTTTGAACCAAACAGTTGAATTTTGTATAACAAAGGATTTGTCAACCAAAAACTTCATAGTTGAATCAACGGTTAAAAAAATTAATTTACAATGAAAAATAAAACGAATGTTCGACAAAATCGTTAAATTTTCAGCAAAAGAGATGAATCTTTAACCAAAAAAAATAATTGCTAACAAAATATTCAACTTCCAATAGATTTTTTAACCAAACGAGATGAATTTTGTACCAAAAATATAATCGTATACTCTCAAGCAAAAATGAACTTTTAACCGAAAATAGTTACATTTTCTTATTGGGTTTTATTAATTCAGTTAAAAGCAAAACACGAGAGAAAAAAAGGAAAAAAGGTGAAGTTTCGTTAAAACAGGTTAAATCAGAAGAAGAAAAAAATATTCTCTCTTAAGTTCGTAACGTTACTTCCGCTGGCAGTCCTTTATCCATAGAATGAAAATAAATCGATAGAATAGGAAATAAAAGAGGAACTGTCTTAGAGTCGTATTTTTTAATTTCTTTGTAGCGTTTTATCAGTTCTCTTTACTTTTTTGAATTTGAGTATTTTTAAGAAATTTTAAGATTCGAATACAAATTGAAAGTTAAATGTGGAACTCGAAATGTGAGCACTTTTTAAAATTGAATGCCTTCAAGTTTGGACGATTTTAATTAAACCTTTCAAAGGATCCCGCACCATTTACATTAAAATCCGGCCAGGTCAAATTGGCTGAAATTGCAATATAATATAGTTCAATGCTTCCTAATAAAAAAATCCTAATGGGTACTAGTCCAAAAAATCAAAAGTTTTCGAGATAGGTGGGACTGAACGAGAAAAATATGACCACAAGCGAATCGAATGTCCCGCTTTAAAGTTGAAGATGAGGTGCAGATTTTTGAATAAACTGTGATCAGCACAATCACTGACAATACTAGAAACACTGATAAGACCAGTTCAGCTAATAAGGGCAACAAAATGGCGCTGTCCTGGCAATGTAAATATTGTTCAACATTTAAAGGTGGAAGACAGTTCAGTCAATGAATACAAAACTGTAGATAAATCAAATTATCAAAGGAAAAGCCAATACAGCTACTAAAGGCAATGTAATGGGACTGCCTTGGTAATGTGAAGATTTTCAAAATAATCAAGGCAAAAGATATTCGGGACTACCAAAGATATTTTGTAGTCCAGATAATTAATACAAGGCTATAAATCAGTCCAACCACGAAATGCAAGACATGCTATCAGTCAAGTCGGTTAAGACAAGACTATAAATCAGTCCAACTAACAAAGGCAAGACTTATAGTCTTGTCTTAATTATCTGGACTACAAATTATCTTTGGTAGCCCAGAATGTCTTTTGCCTTGATTATTTCGAAAAATCTTCACATTGCTAGGGCAGTCCCATAACACTGCCTTTAGTAGCTGGACTGGCTTTTCCTTTGATAATTAGACTGATCTACAGTCTTGTACGTATTCATTGACTGAAGTGTCTTCCACCCTTAAAATTTCGAAAAGTATTTACATTGCCAAGACAGCCCCACGATTTCGCCTATTATTACCAGGGCAGCGCCATTTTAATACCCTTATTAGCTGCACTGGTCTTACGAGTGTTTCTAGTATCGACAGTGATTGTGCTGATAACAGCTTATTGAAAAATTTGCACCTTATCTTCAAGTTTCAAGCGGGATATTAGATTCGCTTGTGGTCATATTTTTCTCGTTCAGCTCCACCTATCTCGAAAACTTTTGATTTTTTGGACTAGTATCCATTAGGATTTTTTGATCAGGAGGCTTTGAACTAGACTATATTGTAATTTCAGGCAATTAGACCGTGGCGGGATTTTAATGTAAATTGTGCGGGGTCCTTTTGATATTTTGTAATTTGAAACTTTACATCTTATTGGCGGTTTTAATTCATTTAATTTCTCATAATAATGTAACTTGTGGAATTAGATTGGTATGAATTTTCCCAATGAATCTGACTTTCATGGAATAAAAAGTTGCGCGAGTATTCGACAGACTGTCTTGAAACAAGAACGTAACTAACAAAGCCCTGCAGTCCCATGAATTGAAACGCGCGATCAGATAGTTTTCCGCATTAGAACGAAAGCGACACGTTCTCGCGTGTAATCAATGGATTTAATTCACGAGAGAGCTTGCAAATGTGAAAAATTCTGATGGAAATGTTTGTTTTAATACGATACGTATTCTGTAAATCAGAGTTAAAAGAGTACTTTCAATAAAACTCCAAAAATGCAATAAAAACATTATCCAATTATAATGACATAACTATTAGGCAGTCAAAAGAAATAAAATAAAGATTTATATTTTTCAAAAGCTACCATATAATTTTCTTCCTTTTAGAGAAAAAATACTGCCATATATTTTCTTTGATTTAAAACCAAATTTTTTAGAGGTTCCGCTAGCAGCCTAGCAGTAATAATAATTTTGTAATAATAACTTTATGGTATGCAAGTCAATTTTATTAACTTTAAATTTTTTTAAATACTAATTTAAGGTTAATTTTCTTGTTCACCCCTCAGGAGTATTTGCTTTAAATATAGTATAGCTTTAAATATTATAAAACTAAAAAATGTTGAAGTTTTTCTCAGACTTAGAATACGAAAATTAGTAACTTCATTACAACTATCGTTCTAAAAAATGGTACCTAAACATTTTTGCCTCGGTTAATAATATACACAGGATTTCTTATACAATATAAAGAGATTATTCTCCATAATTAAACAATTACAAATATTTATATCGGGTGACAGGAAAAAATCTTGATTTCGAAATACACAAGAAAAATACTTCAAATTTTTTTTTTTAAACTTCCAAGACTACCAACAGTAAATTCATTTTTATTTAGTTTCTTTTAATTTAGCATTTAAAATTTAAAACAAACTTTGGATTCTTGATTCCAAATGAAAGCTCTATTTTTTCATTAAACTTTGGTACTCTTGTACATTTGGAATAATTTCATTCGGTTTTCCAAATTGTCAGTTTGCAATATTTAACATTTTTTAAATTTGTAATTCTGGAAAAGAATACAATTTTGAAAGTAAGGGAAAAGAGGTCAAATTGGCACACCCTTCTTCGCAAAAAAACTATAATAGTCAGGCTCACTAAAATAGTTCTATCAGCTGTATTCTTGCATAATACATTTTGAAAGGCGGCAATACAGAACTAGATAACCAACAAAATTCGAATTTTTCAGGAGACCGAACAAACAATCTGTAAAATCCATATCACCATTCAAAGATAAGCCTAATTAGATAAGTCCACTTCCGGGATCACATGTTGCTGATCAGTTGACAATCTTAAAGTGACACTGAAAAATAACTGAAACAGGCGCGACTGCGGATTGCGATAAGACAACAATAACAAGTTACTGGTCATTTCATGGTTACCAATCATTTTTCCAAGTCATACAAATTTTCATACTTGAGAAAATGTTTAATTTAAATATTGAATACTTAACTACAAAATCAAAACATTTAAAGCATTATAACTTTTTTAATTTCAAGTAAATATCCTCGGATTAAAAAATGCGCATACTACTATTTATTCGTAAAATATAGCGTTTAAAAACGGACTGGGATTCACAACACGACTCGGTAAAAGGGATTTCAACGGATTTCAAGAAGATTCATTTCAACCAAACTGTTACATTTTTATCAAGAAATATGAAATTTCTAATGAAGCAGATTAATTTTTAAACCAATACACGAATTCACAACAAGAAAAATAGTTCGATTTTTAACGAAAAATTATTTCTGTTACATTTTTATTACCGAAATATGAATTTTAAACAAATTTGCAACAAAACAATTGAATTTTCAAACAAAAAGGATGACTTGAACAGAATTGTTGAATTTTCCACAAAATAATGAAATCTTTAACTAAAAATATAATCTTCAGAAGGAAGCGACAGAAAAAAAATACAAATAAAAGAAATTTTGGAAATTCTATATTGTCTTCCTGACCAATTTGTATTTTCACTAATCACACACAAAGTTTCAGGTTTTCCTTGACAATGCCCACCTAGTATAATGCATATAAATTGCAGAAATTTCTTTGTAATAAAATGAGATATTATAAATTTGACAAATTGTTAGCGGGGAAAAAATTTCGATTTCTAGATAATTTCGAGTACGGGGTTGAGTCACCGAGTGACTGGCTGACGACCCGAGCGGGTGGGGTTGGGGCAATCGTTACTCTCGTCTGCTGGCTCGTCTACCGACACTCCCCAACGACACCACCCCCTGAGAAGAGTCCAGGAACGCTCTCTCGAATGAACTCTCTTCGTGGACGAACCAATAGGTGTATAGACCAGAAAATATCTCATATACTCCTTTAGAGCTAGCTCTGTTAAATGTGCTCTAAAAGCCCCCCCCCCCAACCCTTTTGTTCGCACTACTCACGTCCCATCATAATATCGACCGAATTTTCGCATGCTGTCACTTATACATTCTACAATTCATAATCAGCATTTTCAAATTTTAACAAATTCTCTTCATTCCTGTTCTCACGCAGGAAATTTCTCTTGCGGCGGAACTTTCTGACACGCTGCACTCGACCTGCCCGTTTATCACAATTTTACCCTTGCGTGAAATGGGTTAGGCGTTAGGGATAGGGGTCCCATATGTGGGTTAAAGGGAATGAAAGGGTGGCCGAAAAACATCATTTTCAAAATTTTCCGACTTTTTTCAGATATTTCCATAACTAGTTTTAAATTTTTCCGGATCATTAATACTCGAAGACCAGCATTTGATGTTTGAAGCATTCTTAAGATAAAATATTTTAAATAAATATTAAATAAATAAATTTTAAAAAATAACAGTTGAATTTTTTAACAAATTATTGAATTTTCAACTTACAGAATAAAATAATATAAATATATATATAAATAAAAATTTGGTTCAATTAATTTGAACCTAAAAGATGGATTTTTAACAAAATACTTGAATTTTGACAAAAAAATTAAATTTTCAACAAAAGGGTTGGCTTTTTAACCAAATAATGTAATTTTCTACCTGCCAAGACGATTTTTTAACAAAATAGTAGAATATTCAAACAAAAAAGATTAAACTTCAATTCACTCATATGAATTTTCAACCCAAAAAGTTGAATTTTGAACAAAAAGGTTAATTCTCGAAGAAAGCTCTATGTAATTTAATTTGAAGCAAACAGTTAACATTTAAAAAAATAATTCAATTTTAAACAAACTAGTTGAATTTTTAACCACATAGTTGTATTTTCAATCTATAAAGATGAATTCACAACCAAGAAGCCGAATTTTAAAACAGAAGATTAATTTTCTATCGAAAAGGTGAATGTTGAAAAAAATACAGGAAATTTTATAAAAATAGTTGAATTTTCAACTAAAAAAGATATTCATTTTCCATGTAAAAAATATAATCTTAAAAAAAAAAACAAATTATCAACAAAGTATTGAAACTAAGAGATGATTTTTCAACTAAAATAATAATCTGCAATGCAACCTAAAACATAAATTTTTCACGATCTAGTTCAATCTTAAAAAAAAAACCTTTAAAAAAATAACGAATTTTATGACAAAACCGTTCACTTTTTAACCAAAGGGAAGAATTTTCAACTAAAATTATGAATTTTTAATTAACAAATAGTGCATTTTTAGCAAAATAGTTTCACTTTTACCCCAGAAGTTGAATTTTCCAATCAAAAAGATGAATTTTCACCAAATAAAGATTTTCCAGCCTAGAAAGAAAAAAAAGTTCATATAAATTGTTGAAATTTTAAGCCAGAACATGAATTCTCAACAAAAAAGTTACGTTTTCAAACCCTGCCGGAAATTTTTAACATGTAAATTTTGTAACTAAGAATCTTCTATGAACAAAATGAAACAACTTCAAATTTTTAATTTATTATACTTAACACTTACTTAAAGTGCCACTTATAGAATTTCCCTGACTTTTTAAAGATTTTCTAAAAAATACCTGACTTTTCCATCATTTCCAGGTTTTCCCTGACCATTTATCGAAAGGTAAAGAAAATCTACGATTGAAAACCTCAAAGCATTTTAAATTTGTATAACTTCGAAAACATGAAGGGACTTAAAATAGACAATCTCAATTGCAAAATTACAATAACAAGCAAAATGATTAAAAATCGGAGAAAACCCAAGTCGTAACGGAGTTACCTTAAAAACTAAATAAATCAAAATTCTGGGAGGAAGATTAGCAGATAATCCTATCTGTTCAAAATTATATTCGAAAACCCCACCCCCAACCCATTGAGCCACCAAACACCACTTGACAATATCCACCCCCGTCAGGAATCCAGACTTCTCCCCACCACGACTTTCAACCCCGTTTGTGCCTTCTCAACGAATGCTGCTTGCTTCCCCTACTCTGTTTTCAATTTCTTCTCCTTCTTCGATGATACCCGCGCATCTAAGGATCCACCCCCGCATGCACCTACTGTACAACCGAAAAACATTTCTCCTACCCCCCACTTTTCTTTTCTATAAGTTTCTCATGTGTAAGTAAAAGGAACTTTTCAAAAGCAACGCAGAATCAAAAGCCGGACAAGGATTTTTATTCGGTTGTGGGCGTGATAAAAAGTGAATAAAGCCGCAGTTATGCTAGGGATTTGATTAGGAATCTGTGTCGTTTAAGTATTTAAGTTCTTGAGATTATCCCCTAAAATATTATTTAAAAATGTGGACCAAATATTTTTGAGCGTCCCATATCCAAATTTAAAATGATCAAAAGTCCAAGCCTTTAAAAGGTTGTCTAATAATTTTCGACCACCAAATTCCCGGTTATTTCTTGGTTTCTTCTGGTTATAATATCAACATTAATCAATAATATCAAGTTTTGTGATTTACAACGTTGAGTACAAATTAATAGAAATAGATTAAATGTACTTCAGACATTTCTGCACCCGACGATGAGCCTCTTCAGTTCATTATTGTTCAGTATTGTTTACACATAATATGGGAAATAAAATACAATTTCAATGTCTTAATTATCTAAGGAAATTTGGTTACACAGTTATTATTTTTTACAAAAATATCTTTGGTTAACTATTTTCGTATTTTAATAGGTAAACGAATCATAAATATAATTTCTAATGCCTTTGACATTAGCAATTAATTAACGATTAATTACTAAAGAGTAATAAAAAATGTAATCTTTTACTATATGTCAATTTAATTATAATTAAATATGTTTATACTTTATAACAAAGTTAATGTAAAATTCACTTAGTATTAACATAAATTATTTTAATCATGGTTTTTCCTAATAACTATAATACTAAATAAATTCATAAAGTTCATTCATAAACCGTTTTTAAGAACTACAATTTTACAGAAAATGTGCAATGAGCGTAAAAATGATATTAAAATATGATTTTCTTGAACTATATTTTGAACTAGATCTACGTAAATATGTAAATTTAATCACTTAAGCGTAATTAGAAATTAAACGTAAATGCTTGTAATATGCTTCTAAAAGCATACAATGGAGTAATAAATCTACAATTTTTTCTTTTTCTAGAATAATAATTTAAATCCTTTCATGATTTTTTTAAATATAATTGTTTTAAATTAACTTTGGACTATTTCAGGTTAAAAGTTTTCAGTTATGGTAATCTCAAAATATAATTTGGATTATTTTTAGGTATCATGACGTTCCATAAGCTAAGTTTCTAAAAAAAATACGAGAAGAATGGATAATAAAAATTTAAACTGAATTTTTCAGAACTTGTTGCATCGAGAAACCCATAAGAAAAACAAAATGTATGGCTTCATCTGTTCTTCACTAAAAGCAGACTTGACCAGCCCCATCATCCCTTGTCCAGGTTTTATCGTAAAAAAACGTTCAGATCTCTCAGAATTTCTAGATTCTAGATAATCCAGATTCTAGAAATCTAGAGTCTAGAAGTCTATAGTCACACTCGCATGTTTTGTTGAGACGGAAAAAGATACCCATTAAGCCCTCATAAAACCTTCGAAATGCAGGAAAGGACCCTTTTGTCCAAGTTTTGCTTAAGAAAAGAATATGACACACTGCATTTGATTATAGGCTTTCACTAACTGCGTGATAAAATAAAAACGCAGGCAATTTAAGGGCATATGTTAAAGAAAAAAAAGACTAATGCAATAGCTTTAGGAACCATAACCCACTTGTTGTAAATATAAAATATCTGTATAAAAGACCCCAAGAAAACTTCTTAATATCAAACTATAGAAAAATTAATTCAGAAAATATTTCAGTTCAAATTTACTTATGTATTTTTGTCATAAAAAAAGAATCATTGGTTCTTATTCCCCTTTCTGACAATGAAAATGCGAATCCAATTATTTGCAAACAATAAAAAATGCTCCACTGTCTGAATTGCGATAATGTAAAAACGTTCGCAAACGTGTTGATATTAAATCCTATAAATAAACGACTGATAACGCCTGGTGAACTGCTTTTGTCTTAATGTTCCTTCTACATGTTCAGAAACATTTGCGAAAGACAATTGAAATAAGAGAGAAACATTTTTTTTCAACGACTGCACTTCCGTGAGCTGTTTTCATTTTTTCTAGGTCAAAATTTCTATCTTTATATCAATATCAAATTTCTTCCTGTATTTTGAAACAACAACCAGATTTGTTGTTTGTCTTACAATTTTTATTTTCATAGTTTAAAGCCTATTCAGTTATATAAAAAGTAAAATCCAATTTTTAATATTTTAAATATATTTAATTTAGAATTATTACTTATTAAGGTTTAAATATATTTAATTATTGAAACTTGAACGTGTGCAGTCTATAATTCAAATTTATAATTGTTCTCAAATGTGCTCAATCAATCGAATTTTGGTTTCCAAACCTATTTAAAATAGCACGAATTAATGTTTTAAATGATATTATAAAGTTTATCAACCAATTTTGTGATTAAAAATTTGAAAAAAAAATTTAATAATTGCACTTTGGGGAAATTATAGATAGCAAGTGTTTAAAATTCAACAATTTTACCTGAACGTTCAAAATTGAAACATTTTTAATTGGAAAAATTAAAAACTGAATTATTCTGAATTACAATGTTAAAAAGGCAAAAAGTTTGATCTACTCTTACAAAGTCAATTAAAAATTTTTTAAATTGGTATTTAATTATTCTTTATTTGAAAATTTTAATCATTAAAACCGACCAATTTTCAAATCAAAAACAAGTTAAAACTTCAAGTTTAAACTTCAGGATAAGATGGTTAAATATGAGACATTTTGAATCGCTCCCAAATGACATAGATCAATTCCACAATTTTATCTGGAACTTCAAAATTCAAAAATTTGTATTTAGAAAGATTAAAAATTAAATTATTTCAAATGTTAAATTATTAAAGTTTGAACGCTTTCAATTAGACATTATTCTGTTTATAATTTGTCCATTTAAAATCTTTTAATCTTGAATAGTTCCAAGATGAAATTCCCAATTCTTCTATTTTAAACTTCCAAGAAAAATGGTTGATGTTTAAATGTCTGAAATTTACAAATATTGTTTCCAAATGGAATAAATCAATCGAATTTGGGTGTCCAAACCAATTTGGAGTAGTACCAAACAATTTTTGTAATGCTTGTCAAGTGTTATTCAAAATCGTTTTTAAAAAATGCTGCCGAGTTTTGAAATGAAACTCGGAACACGTGTTTTTTTCAAGCAGGTGTAGGAAAAGGTAAGGATTTCTTGGACAAATGATGCAAAATTCGAAAGAGGGAGGATTTGCACCAACATAGTTCTTCGAGTAAATCGATAACGGGTACCCCGAGAGAGTCTCGTGGGCCGTAGACGGGGTCACGACACACTCGTACCCCACGGATTTTTAAAGGAACCACCTTTGTCCGCCTCAGGTAGCCATTGTGCATTTTTCTCCTGGATTTTCATCATTTATTTTCCTTTATTATACCGGTTCGTCAACTGGCACACTGTTCCGTGAACGGTGGGGAGAAAGATGCGAGTGTCCTCTCTCCACGTTACACGAGGCCAAAACCCGCTTTCAATCAACTCCAGACTGAACAGGATCGTATTCACTATTCCCAAATCCCTGCCTCGTAAATTTAAACTTTTCATTTAAATAAATTTCATTTTTTTTTTCTTTCAAATGTCAACTACTACTTTTTTCGTGGAGAATCCATCTTTTTTGGTTCAAACTTCAACTTCAAATTCAACTACATTATCGAAAGTTGAACTTTGCTAAAAATTTGTGTTGGGTAAAGATTCATGATTTTAGATAAAAAATCAAATATTTGGTTGAAAATTCATATATTTTGTTAAAAAGTTGTGTTTTTTGGTAGCAAACGATCTTCTTGGTTAAAAATTCGACTACATATTTTGTTGAATTCGTCATTTTCGATATAAAACTAATTTTCATGTACGAAAATTTATCTCTTTAGTTGAAAATAAGTTTTACTTGTTTAAAATTAATTTCGTTTACTGAAAATTCGGCAATTTAATTTTTGTTGAAATTGATATTTTTTAGTTAAAAATTCAACTATCTGGTTCAACAATGTTGTCGAAAATTCGTCTTTTTGTAGAAAATTATTCTTTTTACCGAAAAATGTATTTTTCCATTCAATTATTTAGTTGATAATTAAACAACTTTGTTAAAAAGGTTTAAAACTCATATTTTTCGGTAAAGAATCATCTTTTTGTGTAAAATTGAAATATTTGATAGAAATTTCAGTGTTCTTTTAAAAATTCCTCATTTTCAGTATAAAATAATTTTTATTACATGAAAATTCATCTCTTTGATTGAAAATTCAAAATTGTACTTCTTTAGTTTTCAGATCCACTATTTGGTTCAAAATTATTTTATGTTGTTACAAATTCGTTTGTTTTTTTTATAGAAAAATAATCTTCTTGGCGGAAATTTCACTTTTTATCGATGGAAATTGAACTATTTGTCTGAAAGTTTAACTGATTTGTGAAATTTTTTTAAAAATTCGTGTTTTTGGCAAAAAATAATCTTCTAGTTAAAGAATTTGGTTGAAACTTCGTGCGATTTGTTGAAGATTTGACATTTAAGCAGACAATAAATGTTCTTGATAAAAGTAATGATTTCATTTTTCGTTGAAAATTGATTTTTTTAATAAAAAAATTAATCTTCTCGGCGAAAATTTTGTTTTTTCGTTTAAATTTAACTATTTCATGAAAAGGTAAACTGCTTGCTAAAAATTGTTGAAAATTCGTGTTTTTTTTTGGTTGAGCTTTTATCTACTTGGTCGACAGTTGGATTACTTTGTCAAAATTTAATTTAATTTTGAACGTTTCCAAAGAAAAATTATTTTGTTTTAATGCATTTATTCAAAAACACTCAATTTTGAATTTCAGGTAAAATTGTTGAAGTTGATGCATTTAATTTACAATTCTTCTAAAATGGAATAAACCAATCCTAAAATTTTCACTGGAATTTCAATATTGACAAACTTGTAATTGGACATGTTAAAAATTGAATTATTCCAAACGTTAAAAATGGAGCAACTTCAAGTTGGAACTGCCGGCAATTGATCGATTTTAAATATACATACATTAAATTAAAAGCAGACCAATTTCTAACAGAATAGGTTCACAATTTAGAAATCTAATACACTCGAACCTTAATAATTAAAAAAATTTACAATCGAAAATATTAAATTATGAAATAAGAAATTGTTCTGTTTTAATATGTACATTTAAAATTGCTTCATTTTATATAGTTTGAATATAAAATTGTTCCATTTTTAATAATTGAAATAACTGTAAGATTTTAAATGCGAGATAGCTTTCAAAGCAGAAAAGGTCTGAATTTTAAATCATTGAACATTAAATGTAAAAACCTATTTAAATTTCAAACATGCAATTTTTTAATTATTCTTCGATAATACAATTTTATCGTTAAATGGAAATCAAAAAGTAACAAAAAATCTGGAGGCGGATTCAGCATCGTGTAGACTCCTTGTTCTCTGTCACGCTTTCAAGGTCGGTCAAATTCAGTCAGACGAGAGCTTTTTAAAACAACCAGCAGGTGGAGCCAAGTTCCGGGAGAGAAAAAGCACGTGGTTTGCCGGAAGCGAAAAATTCTACTGAACGGTACTCGTTGTGCCATCTACCGATATTGTAGCGAACATTGAAAGCGGTTCTCATTTACCATTAAAAAGAAAATAATTTTTTTTTAAAATAACTTATACAGAAAACTAGCGTAAAAACTATAATTAGTAGCTGAAGAATTTGTACATTGATAGATAATAAATATATAATCTTGAGAAAAAAATGACATTATTAATCGAGGAATAATACCACATATTTTTGACTAATACTATTGAGAATGAAAAAAAATATTTTAAAAGCGAAATTAGGGTCACAAAAGTTTACGATCAGACTCACCGTGAAATGAAAATGTCTTTCATTTGTACATTTGTTGATGAACCTTACCTCTAAAGGAAAGTATATTGTCCAAATATAAATGATAATATGCCTACTGGGAATTAAATACAATCCACTGAACAACTTGAGTAATTACTACTTTATAGCACTTTTTACTGAAACTATTTAGAATGTAGGAAATAGAATTACAGAGACACAGAAATTATAAGGATTTGTCATGCTAGCTAACAGTAAGAATTAGTAAAAATGGTGGTGAAATGCCACGAAAGGTCACTCACGTTACAGTGAGGGAAAATTTCATAATGTTATGTATACTCAATGATAAAATCGGTTTAGTGACAATATTCCAGTAAAAGACCTCGACGACCGTGATTATTAAAGCGAGAATCATCACCTTCAAGATTAAATTTAAATTAAGAGAATTTGTGTGCCTCAGGAATTACTTCGTAATTTAATATTTTAAAATGGAATAAAAAAGATGCATTTAAATGTTCCGTATGAAAAAATATTTTAGGACAATTCAGCATAGGAATAAATAATCTTAAAATATGGAAATAAGTATTGGATAAAGTAGAGGAACTGTAAATAAATTATTCATTTTGAACCCACCACATGAAAGGATATAAAACTGGTGATATTATTATGAAAATTATTCACATTTTAAAAAGCTTTGTTTAAGAACGCTATAGTAAAATTAAAATACAATCCAATGTCCCTGGTATTTAGACAAATGAATATTTTATTTTTTTGAAAAGTGAAAATTTATTTATTAATTTGAAACATAACTGAGAACAGGGCTTTAGAACCATTTCCAATTCATTCATTTTTCGAATTATAAATAACCGAATATAATCACATGTATTTAGACTATCCTGGATACTGTTATTATTTATAGTAGTTTTTCTTTAATATTAACTGCAATCCGCCATTGACTGGTCTATACCTGGCGAAGTTCGCAAAATAAAAGCTAGTTTTATACTAAATTATATGATTATATGAGTGGTCTAAAATAAATAATATATTTAGATTTTTTCTCGATTTTGCAATAATTATTTTAATATTTTAATATTATATATTTCTATACTAATTTACTTATATATTTCCCCGTAAAAGTTATTCTAATCCGGCATTTCCAATCAATTTCAAATAGACTGTAAGTATTTAAAATTAAAAAATCAACACTGCTCTTATCAAAATTTCAGATCATAACACTTTAAATAACACTTTACGAAATTAAGAGAACCAAATTTATCTTTTTAAAAAATTGGAACTCATTTTAAATTCGAGTTGCTCTTTTCAGACAGATTCAATTTTTTTAATGCTTTTAATAAAAGCTTTTATTTATTTTATTTTTAGGAATAAAATGAAAGGAATACAACATTTCCATAGAAGGAAAAATTAAATAATGATGAGTTCTCTCTTTAAAAATCTACTCACTGATTTCTCAGAAAAACTGCACAGGATAGGCGAATTTCCGAAATAAATCCCATTGCTATTAAAATAAGATAGGCATTGGAAATAATTAAACCACTGAATTTGAAATTTTTCGATTCTAATGTTTTCAATTCTGAATTGTTTAATTTCAAATGATTACAATTACAAACTTTTTAAATTTAATATCGTAACAAATTTTGAATGTTTCAACCTAAGATTATTCAAATTCTAACCATTTTAAATAATTTTTGTGTAATTTCAAACTTTTTCAATTTGAAATTATGTATTTAATTTTGTATACTTTCTATATTTAAAGTTGCCTAACTGTCGAACCCGCAATTCAAAATTGCTAAATTTTAAAGAATCTAAAGTTATTTTATTAAAAAAATACTTTCAACAGTTTAAACTTTTAATTTTATTCTGTTCATAATCACTTGCAATATGAAAGTTAATGTAAAATTATTTTCTATGTTATAAACTATCACTTACAATTAAAAATTGTTAATTGTACTACATTAAAAATTTTATCACTTAATACTTCAAATTTTGAATTGCGGAATTCTTTCATCTGAAATTAATCAATCTCGAATGCTATTAAATTAAAAGTTTTGAACATGGAAACTTTTATATAATGTGAAGTTGTACAATTTTTAATGTAAAATAAAAAATTTTATATCTGTAAAGAGTATCATTTAGAAACTGTAGACTACAATCTAGAATACAGTTGATGAAATAGCAAAATTATTATCAATATTTTAAAATAAACTGATTTAAATTGTATCGATTACACTTTTAAATTGTCTGATACGGAAAGCTTTTTATTTAAAATTATTTAATATTAAATACTAGAAAGAGTGACCACAAAATTAGCCCTTTTTGAGAGTATAATAACTTAGAATAAGGCGTTCATGACAACAAACTTTAACTTCCGCTGACAGTTGGGTTAATGATCTTCAAAGAATTAGCCTATGCGCTCCAAAGCACGACTTTGATGTCACTATTATCACACATAATTATTGACCTTAGGAATTTTGAGTGTCGCTGATAACGAATCTAAAATCAGATTTTCAACAATCGAAATGATTGATCCAATATGACGGAACGCTTCTAACGCACATTTTGATTATCACGGAATCCAGTTTGGTGGCTCAACATTTTCGATCCTAGGGATTTTGGATCGCTGAAAACGAATCTTAAGTCCGCCATATTGGATTAGCCATTTTGGAAATCTAAATTTAAATTTGTTTTCAGCGACCAAAAAACCAAGAGCAGGAAATCTTGAGCCACCCAACGAGGTTCTGTAATGAGCAGAATATTGTTTTAGCGTTGGGTCGAATAATGCATCCGCAATTTTGTACTTTGACAATCTGACATCAGATTTATTATCGGTGACCACAAAAAAAACAACAGAAAAAGTAGTATTGAGCCATTAAAATGGGTAACGAGTGATAATTTAAATATTTTTTTAGTTGCGATTCGCCATAGTGGATCAGCCATTTTGGACTTTGAAAATCGGATTTTAGATTCGTTAACAGCCACCCAAAAAAAAAACAGGGTAAATGATTTAGGGCTAACTCGCTGATTCGCTACTCAAATTTGACCCTTACTGTCACCACAAATTAAAACTTTGTTGAGATCAATCTCTAATCATAAGGTATTGTTTGGCAGACAATTCAGTTCCAAAATAAAATCTCTCAAAAGGGGCGAAAAAAAAACAATTTTTACTGTCAATCTTGAAAATTGTCCAAGATGGAAAGTTTTAATGTCAAATTAACCAATTTTGTACATACAAAAATGAAGAATTGTGCAACTATTGAGGCTGTATTTTAAAAATGGTATAATACAATGCAGATTGCAATTTCGAAATTATTATTCCTGAGAATGATATTCCTATTTTCTATTTAGAGAGCGTCCATTAATTACCGGATGCTTTCTTTCTTTGGGGGCCTTCAAAATGTTGAAATTCCATTAAGTATTCAGAGATCATACGCAATCCTCTTAAATCCGTAGATATACTTTTGAATCTTTTAAAAATATTTGCAAATCTTTCAAAATTTCCTGAAATATTTTGATATCTCTTTAAAGCCCTTCAAATCTTCAAAATTCCATTAAAATTCTTTGATATCTTTTAACATTCGTAAAAATGCCTCACTATTACACGAAATCCTTTAAAACTATTTCAAATACCGTGACGTTTTTTAAAAACTCTTGAATTCCTCAGAACCCTTGAAAAAATGTGAAATCACTTGAAATATTCAAAATCCCATAAAATCCGTGGAAATTCCTTAAATCTCTAAAAACCTGTTCAAATCTTTGAAATTCGGTAAATAATTTCAAAATTTTACGAGATCTCTTAAATCCTTTAAAATTTCGTTGAATCTCTTGACATTTAGCGAGTTTCTCTAAAATCCGTGGATATACCTGGGATTTAAGTTGAAATCCTTTGAAAACCCGTGAAATAATAAAAACCCCTTTGAATCTCTTAAAATTCGTTAAAATCGTTTGATATCTTTGAAAATTTTTCTTTAATTCCCTGAAATCTTATAAAATCTTTCTTCAAACGTTCAAGATGCCATCAAAATTCCCTGATTGCCTTCAAAATTCGTGAAAAAAATTCGGTATCACATGAGATTCTTAAAAATCGTGTGACTTATTTTGAAATATGTATAAATCTCTCAAAATCCGCGGTAATATTCTTAATTCCTTGAACTTTTTAATAATCAATCAAAATCCTTTGACATTTAGTCTGTTTAAATAGTTGAAAATCATTGGATATCTTTCGAAATCCCTTCATATCTCGTTCACGGTGAAAATAATTGATATATTGAGTAAAAATTATAAAATCCTACGTAAGAAGAGGGGGTCTAAATTTCCAAACATCATCCTTATGTAATTAATGGACGTTTCATTATGGAATCAAATATTTGGAATAACTTTCACAGTAACAGATGGCAATTACTGACAAAAATTGCCAGGAGTGCATTTTTCGAAGAGATATCTGTGGATTAATCGTCGTGTTTTTGAACCCCAGCAAAAAAGGCTGCACGGGGTGATTTTTAAAGAATCCCGGCGCTTACCTTTCTTGATGAGCAAGCTAGTGACCCTCCGTAGCGCCTCGCGTGTACTGGAGGCGGAGCTGTGCTTACTTTGGCCGAAGTATTTGTTGGGTGTGATGTTGGTGGGAAGAGTCAGGGGCTTCCTCTGGTCACCGGCACCAGGGAGTCTCGCATCGTACGCACTGTTGAGGCGCTCCAGGTGTTCGATTGATGCGGGTCGAGGTTGATTCGCTTTCCTGGTCGGATACCAGCCTCTGTTTGGACCCCCTGCCAATCGCAGCAATTCCGTTCCTATTATTGCCTGCTCCAGTCCAGGATTGTTTCTTCTATACCTGAAAAATTATCAGAAATAATTATTCAAGAATTCCTTGTTTTGAGATTTTTTAACTGGTTTAAAGACCACTAAGAATTCTTTAACAATAAGCTGAGGATTGTTTACAGGATTTAAATTTGAGAGAAAATAAAGAGTCCAACGGCTGAATTAATTCTAAATTAAATGAGAAATAAAGACTGACGAGATTTTTGTTGTTGATTATGATTGTCTCTATTTATTTAGTATTTAATTAACATGAAAGGATGTCTACTCAAATCCTCGAAAAAAATTCCATGTTTTTTTCAGATATTTCAGATTTTTTCTGGTATAACCTTTTTTAGTTCCATATTAAATTCAATTTAAACAGCTTGAAATTCATAAATTTTCAAGTAAAATAATTAAATTTTCAACAAAATAGATGCATTTTTAACCAAATAGTAGTTTCATTTTCAACAAAGAAGATTAATTTTCAATAAAAAATACGACTTTTCAACAAAATATATGAAACCAAATAATTGAATTTTTAACTTTAAAAAAAAAATTCAATCTAAAAGACACCATTTTTCAAAAAAAAACATGAGTTTTCAACAAAATAGTAGAATATTCAACTAAAAAAGACAAATATTCAACTATATTTTCAACCAAAATGATGAATTTTCAACTAAAAAATTACGAATCTTCAACTGATATATTGATTTTTCAACGTAGAAGATTACTTTTTATCAAAACGACGAATTTTCAATAAAATACATATATTTGCAACTAAAAAAGATATATTTTCAACCAAAAATTGAATAGTTATATTTTCAGCTAAAAAGGTCATGTTCAACCAAAAAGATTATTATTACACCATTAAGCCGTTTCCCTTTCGGGGTAGGCGTGACTCACTCGGTTGGGAAGGGAATAGTGTGAGGAAGGGGTTATATAATTTTTAGATTGATATAGAATTCTCGTGTTATTTATTTAAATAACACGTTCATTCCACAACACTGCTCCGACACAGGTTACTGATCAATCTCTCTAGCAATCACCCCAAGTGAAGTTCCTCAAAGAGTCATCATGTGAGGTTCCCCACTTGGGTGCATTAGTATACAAGGTCTTTTGTTTCAGGCGTCATTCACTCTACTGACACTCTTCCTATTAACTATTTTATGCCATACTTTTCTGTCCTGGCATACTTCTCTAGCTTTTTTAACGTCCATGCATTTTTCCATGCAGGCTCTCGTGTTTCTATGGCTTCTTATGTTGCTTCTAACTAGGGTCTCATTTACAAATTCTAACCATTCTTTCCGCGGTCTGCCTCTGGGCTCGCTGCCATTTACTTTACCTTGATGTACTTGTTTCGTTAGTCGTTAATCCTTCATTCCCTCAACATGCCCGAACCATCTTAACCGCAAGAATCTCATGTCAATCGCGACAATTTTACTCTTATCTTTTTCTTGTTAGGTCCATGTTTCGCTGCCGTATAGTACATTTGGTACAAATACAGAATTTTGTATTGCCATTTTAGCCTTATTTGATATATTTTTACTTCTGATAAGTGGGCCTGCTCTACCAATAACCTTCTTACCTTCGTTTATGCGTCTATGTAACTCCTCATCTAACTTACCGTCCCTAGTATATAAGCTACCAAGGTATACGAATTTATCAACTTGTTCAATTCTCTCATCATTTAATACAATGTTGCATATTGCTTTC
>JAAAKG020209831.1:0-22683 GCA_010014905.2 Druon quercuslanigerum | reverse complement strand
AGTTTCAAAAGATTTCTATGGTGTTTTAATAATTTTCACTAATTTTAAGGGATTTCAAACATTTCCCGGCATTTTGCGGAATTTAAAGGAGTTTAAAGAAATTTAGAAGGACTTTTAAGGATTTTGAAGCAGGTTTCTAAATATTCTAAGGTATTTCAGAGGATTTCAATGGTTTTCAAACATTTCCCGGGATTTCAAGATATTTGCAAGGACATTTAAGGATTTCAAAAGTTTTCAAAGGATTTTAGGGAGTTTAAAAGATTTCTATGGTGTTTTAATAATTTTCACTAATTTTAAGGGATTTCAAACATTTCCCGGAATTTTGCGGAATTTTAAGGAGTTTTAAGAAATTTAGAAGGACTTTTAAGGATTTTAAAGCAGATTTCTAAATATTTCAAGGGATTTCAGAGAATTTCAATGATTTTCAAACATTCAATAATTTAATAATTTGATAATTTTAACTAATTTTAAGGGATTTCAAACATCTCCCAGAATTTTGCGGAATTTTAAGGAGTTTAAAGAAATTTAGAAGGACTTTTAAGGATTTTGAAGCAGGTTTCTAAATATTCTAAGGTATTTTAGAGGATTTCAATGGTTTTCAAACATTTCCCGGGATTTCAAGAGATTTGCAAGGACATTTAAGGATTTCAAAAGTTTTCAAAGGATTTTAGGGAGTTTCAAAAGATTTCTTTGGTGTTTTAATAATTTTCACTAATTTTAAGGGATTTCAAACATTTCCCGGAATTTTGCGGAATTTCAAGGAGTTTAAAGAAATTTGGAAGGACTTTTAAGGATTTTAAAGCAGATTTCTAAATATTCTAAGGTATTTTAGAGGATTTCAATAATGTTCAAACATTTCCCGCGATTTCAAATGATTTTGAAGGACTTTCGAAGCATTTTTAACAGGTTTAAAAAGATTTCTATGAATTTCTAAAAGTTTTCCACTAATTTTAAGGGATTTGAAGGGATTATAGAGGATTTCAACGATTTTCAAGTATTTTTCTAAAGGATTTCCAAATTTCCCACTAATTTCCCGAAAACATTTCCCGGCATTTTGTGGCATTTCAAGGATTTTCAAGAGATTCAGAAGGACTTTCAAGGGTTTTAAAGCAGATTTCTAAATATTTTAAGGGATTTTAGAGGATTTCAATGGTTTTCAAACATTTCCCGGGATTTCAAGAGATTTTCAAGGACATTTAAGGATTTCAAAAGTTTTCAAAGGATTTTAGGGAGTTTCAAAAGATTTCTATGGTGTTTTAATAATTTTCACTAATTTTAAGGGATTTCAAACATTTCCCGGAATTTTGTGGCATTTAAAGGATTTTCAAGAGACTTGGTAGGACTTTTAAGGATTTTAAAGCAGATTTATAAATATTTTAGGGGATTTTAGAGGATTTCAATGATCTTCAAACATTTAATAATTTAATAATTTTCATTAATTTAAAGGGATTTCAAACATTTCCCGGAATTTTGCGGCATTTTAAGGATTTTAAAGGATTTTAAAGCAGATTTCTAAGTATTTCAAAGGATTTTAAAAGGATTGTAATGATTTTTAAACATGTAATAATTTAAAAATTTTGACAACTTTTTACTAATTTTAAGGGCTTATAAAACATTCCCGGAATTTGGCGACATTTCAAGGATTTTAAAGCAGATTTCTAAATATTCCAAGGGATTTTAGAGGATTTTAATGATTTTTAAACATTTAATAATTTAATAATTTTCATTAATTTAAAGGGATTTCAGACATTTCCCGGAATTTTGCGGCATTTTAATGAGTTTTAAAAAATCTAGAAGGACTTTTAAGGACTTTAAAGCAGATTTTTAAACGTTTCAAGGGATTTCAGAGAATTTCAATGATTTTCAAACATTTAATAATTTAATAATTTAATAATTTTCACTAATTTTAAGGAATTATAAAATATTCCCGGAATTTTGCAGCATTTCTAGGATTTTAAAGCAGATTTCTAAATATTTTAAGGGGTTTTAGAGGATTTCAATAATTTTCAAACATTTCTCGCGATTTCAAGTGATTTTGAAGGACTTTCGAAGAATTTTTATGGGATTTAAAAATATTTCTATGGATTTCTAAAAGTTTTCCAATAATTTTAAGGAATTTAAAGCGACTTTAAAGGGTGTCAAAAGATTTTCAAATATTTTTCTACGGATTATGAAACTTTCCAGTAATTTTAAGGGATTTCAATATTTTCCCGGATTTTAAAGAACTTTGTAAGATTTCTAAGCATTTCAAGAGATTGTAGAGGATTAAAATGATATTTAAATATTTTTTGGGATTTCAAGGGTTTCCAGTGATTTTAAAGGATTTCAAGTATTTTAAGACTTTTCAAAGCATTTATATGAGTTTTTAAAATATTTTTTTATGGAGTTTTAAACATTTTCATGAATTTTATGGGATTGCAATGGTTTCCATGATATTAAAAAATATATTTTCGCGGATTTCAAAGACATTTTGTAAGATTTCTAAACATTACAAGGAATTTCAAAGGATTTCAAGGAATTTCAAGAGATATGGAAGGACTTTTAAGGGTTTTAAGGTTTTTCAAAGATTTTTTAAAGATTACGAAACATTTAAAAGGATTTTTGTTGATTTCAAAGATCTCCGGACATTTCCGGTGATTTTAAGGGATTCCAAAGGATTTCACGAATTTTTCATGGGTTTCAAAGAATTTTGTAAGATTTCCAAAAACTTCAAAATAAATGCAATTGAATTTGAGAAATTTGAGAGTTCCAATATTATCAATTAAAAAAATGTATGAACAAATTATTTGTTAAAAGAATGTTTTTTAGGATTTTCTAAATTTTTACTTTTTTTAAGTTATATTGCGAGAACTTTTGATCAAAACAACATGATGATTAAGAAATATTTCTTGAGATTATTATTATTATTGAAATTACAAACAAATTTAATAGACAAATGCATTAGTCAGAAATTTATCGACAGAATATCTTAAGATTTTTTTTTAAACTAATTTAATAAACAAATGCATTATTCACGCATTTATCGGCAGTGAAATTCTTTTTGTTCAATGCTAGTCCTTTCAGTTGGGAACTTCATGACAATTTAAGCAATATTTATAATTGGTTGATAAATATAAGGACTTTTTAAAACAAATCTAATAAAAAATGCATTAATCAGGCATTCGTCGACATAAAAATTCGTTTTTGCGATGTAAACTTTTTTAGTTAGGAACTTCATTATAATTTCAGCAAAATAATAATTTTTTGTTCAATTTTATAATTTTTTAAACTAATTTAATAAAACAAATTCATTGTTGGGGAACCACAAGTAACCTCTACAAAAAACTCGTAAAAACCCCACTGGGTCCCCTTTCGGTTCCTTCTTAAAAAACTCAACAAAAAAAAAGTAAGATCAACTTTAAAATTGTTGAAATTCGGATTTTACGTTAAAATTTCCATTAGAAACTCACATCGGCTTAAACTACCTCTTCTTTTAGTAGCAGTTAATAAGCGTTCAGTCGGTAACTTGAAAAAAATTTTCTGGATGCTAGCGCCACCCAGTGGAAACCTCAGATAACAACGCTGTGATGCAAGTGAGAGCAGTCAAGCAGTGTCCTTGAGGTTTTACAATCTACTTTCTAATTTAAAATATTGGCTTCTTTTTTTACGTTAATTTATTTATTACATATATTTATTTACTTTTATGATAATTTCAGCAAATTCATAATTAGTTGATACATTCTAAGATATTTTAAACAAATTTAATAAAAATATGTATTATTTGGGTATTTGACAACGAAAAAGTTGTTGAAAATGTTGGAAAAGTCGAAAAATGCGTCATTAGTGCATTTGCTCATTAAATTTATTTTTAATATTATCAATAATAATTTTACGGTGAAATTTCTTCATCATTATATTTTTTTTATCCAAATTTCTTGCAATGTAACTCAAAAAAAGTTAAACTTATAAAAAATCGTAGAAAACATTCTTCGAACAAGTAATTTGTTTATAATAAAGTTTCATGTTTATTAAATAATATTGTAGCATCTTTAAGTAATTTTACTTTATGAAACTTAGGGAATGTCCACATTGGAAAAAGGGCCATTTTGTACGTCATATTTATTTTTTTATAAAAAAATTTAAAGCCTGATTTAAAATATAAAAAAAGATTACTATAATACTGATTTTAATTTTTATGCCTAGTTCTCGCATATTTTTTTAAGGAAATTTGTTTATTTTCTTAATAGATTAATTTGAAAAGAGTCTTAAAAATTGGAAAGCTGTACTTTGAAAATATTTAGTGTTCGATGTTTTTTGTAAATTTGAAATTAAAGTTTCTAATTTAAAAGATATCTAATTACCAAATATTTACCTTCAAACTTTCTTGTATTTGGTTAAGAATTTTTTACTCGAATAAATTCGAAGTCCAGATTTAATGATGCACAATGCTAACAATGGTATTGGTTCAAATTTGAATACTTCGACTTTTAACTCTAAAATTTCTTTTTTTAAATATGGAGGAGCGAAATGTATATACATATGTATCTTGTACTCTCAACAATACTAGCAGATTAACTGTGGCTAAAAGTAGATCCATCAAAATGAAGTAATTTATGTTCAACTAATGTTACGGACAAATGTCCTGTCGCCAGGCTGGCCAACTCTTGACCTTGGTCGTATCGACCAATCTGCCACAGTTTAACCGATTATCGTCCCAAAGTTAGGCCAGAATTGGGCCTACGGTCGACTTTTCGCTCGCCGCCGACGTCCACCACCAACGTAGGTATGACCCTGGCAGCTTGAAAACATCTTAGCCAGCCCAACTCTGGTTATTGTAGATCGGTTACCAAAGTAGGGCCGACTTTGGGCCGACGGTCAAGCTCTGGCATCCGACTGAATTTCGCACCTGGGAAATACGCACAATGATAGATGTAATAGAGATAAAGGAGGAAAGGCAGAAGGAAAGGAGGAAAGGAAAATAGAAGACAAAATTGGGAGGGAAATGGCTGAACTTAGCAAAGAGATGAAATGTGAAGAATACAGGTTAAATCCAAAATTTGGGAAAAAGGGATGCAAACTTTAGAATAAAGACTGAAAGGTTCTCAGACTCTAAAGAAAGTTTTAAAAGATATTTCCAGGAACCCGAGAGGAGAAACAAAGGTTGTACAACTCATTATATTTTCAACTTTAGGATTTTTATTTTATCCCTTTAAATATAGAAATCTACACAAGACGCTTTGCTCAAGTTGATCGATTCTGGACGTTTTATAATTCTCTCTTGTACAAAATCTCCTGAGAAAATCGTAGTATCGAGGATTAATATCTACTCGAGATACTTTATAAATAGCGGATAGGCTTGCTGACTCTTAATTTGATTAGTGGGAATACAATTCCCACGCCCGTTCTCGACGTCAGTTCGACTATACTTTGAGGAATCTAAATGAAGCTGGAGCCAAGCTCGACAAACTTCTCTTTAGCTTCACCTAGCTACTTATTAAGATCTTCGGCGAGGAAGACTTACTAAGTCCTAACACCCAAAAAGTGCTAACCGAGAGAGAGTGCTAATCTCTGTGAGTTCACATCAGATCTGAGCGGTACAACCTCTTAGTACAAAGTCTTAGCCCTGGGACTAGTGTGAAACTTGTTCACCCTCGCTCGCCAGCGAGCCCCCCAATGCCAAATCAGGCTCAGCATCCCCTTTTTAAAGGAGAACTCCCCGTGTCTCGCGGAAAAGTGTAGGCGGTACGCTCGCGACTGCGCTCTACGCGGCTTGTAGAGACTGGGCCCCATATTCGGCTGGGTATCAAGGGTTGCGTGTTGCAAGGGGATGGACAGTTACCTTACAAGACTAAAAAATAAGAGAAAAATAGAGACTCTAGAAAGGAAAGAGAGGGGATAGAAGAAATTTAGTGATCAAAAGTCTAAGATTACATAATTAGGAAGAAACTAAAAAAAGGAGTAGAAGCGATAAAAAGGATACTTGCAAAGTTAGAAATAGAGGTGGTGAGAAATGTAGAAAAGAAAGGGGGAAGATCAGGGCAATACCACTGTCGGAACTAAAGAAATATGAACATAAGAGGGAAATTATGACAAATATAGGGGCATTTATATCGAAGCCCTGAGGGAATAGAGGATTTAACATGGGGTGAAAGGAACAAGTATAAATTAAGGAAAATAACAGAAGGAAATAGAAAGGGAAAAAGAACATCAGTTAAGTATAGGAAAATGCAGATGGGAGTTATATCGTGAGATTAGGATGAATAAAGGCAAGAGTTAGTAAAAAGTGAGGCGACGGAAGACTAGAAGAAAAAAGAATAGAAGAGAGGAAAATAACGATAAGAGAACTCCATTACTTTTTCCAACTTTACTTTCTTTATCCCAATTCATTCCTTTATTCTTCCTTCTTTCTAAAATCTACTATCTTTGCTTTATTACATTTAGATTCAACTTTAATAGATGAAAGAATATGAAGGAAACTAAGAGAGAGAGAGAGAGAGAGAGAGAGAGAGAGAGGGAAATAAAATTAATATAATCTTAGAGGGTCTAAGTTTAGAGGAAATGGAAGTGAAAGAAAAAGTGGAAGAAGTGCTGAAAAGGATAGATACCAATCGAGAGACAGAGGAAGTGAGAAGGCTAGGAGAGGAAGGAGGGAGAGAAGAGTAAATGGCACTGGTGAAACTGGAGGAACGGGAAGATATGAGGGAAGTGATAACAAAGAAAAGGGCTTTATATCGAATCTCGGAAAGAATATAGGATTTGACATGGGAAGAAAGGAATAAATATAAGTTTAGGGAAATAGCAGAAGACGAAAGAAAGTAGGGAAAAAGAGCATGGGTTATACGTATGGGACAATACATATAAACTGTACATGATAGATTGAGACGAAGAAAGGGAAGAATTAGCAAAAATTAAGGTGACAGGGAACTAGAAGAGAAAGGAACGGCAGGCTGGAAAATAAGAAATAGTAGGAAACAAATGGGACAAAACATAAAAAAGGAAGAATGGAGGATATGCTGCTGAATTGTACAAGCATTGGAAAGAAAGGATAGGGAATTTATGAGAAAACTGGAATAATTCGATGTGTAAGTAATATGAAGACATTGCTAGAGCTAGAGCAATGGAAGGAATGGTGATGGAAATAAGGAGAAGGAGACCGCTGGAAATTATTTTACTGTATGTAAACAGAGACAAGATACTTACTGGGGAGGAACATTTTTTTAAAGAGATTGGAGAAGATGGGATGGTTTATCTTATAACGAAATATAGCGGAGGATGATGTATGGGAATATACATGCTCAGGAGAAACTATATGAAGGGGATTATGTAGATTCTTATAATAGTGACATTCGAGGAAGAAAAGAGTTATAAAGATAGAAAGCCAAGGTAAAAAGAACTTGAAGAGTGAATCGGCCAACAAAAGGAAAATAAAACTTTCATGAAAAGCTGATGAATATAAAAATGAGAGAGAATCGTAAAAAAGAGATAGAAAGAATTATAGGAAAAATTAAAAAATTAAATTAGAGTGTGATGGTAAAAAAAGTTACTAATAGAGGAAAAAAGAGGACGAGACCAGGAGCAGGGTTTGACTGGTAGTAAAAAAGCGCAAAGGGAAGTAAGTTAGGTAAGACAGGAGACTGACGCTAATTATTATTTGATAAATAAAAGGGCGTCTCAAGATACCTCGCATCTCGTTCACGATTTCAAAGCGATATACGACGTCTCTTAAAACAAAAATTAGACACTATACGTTCTTCCGCTCACCCGCCGATAAGTAGAAGAAATTAAGAGAAAAAGTTAAAGAAAACTTAGGATAAGGAAAAAAAGATTTATCTATCAGGGGACGACAGATTGAAAAAATTTTTATTTCAATGCAAAAGAGACAAAAATAATAAGTTTAAAAAAGAGGGAAAAGGAAAAAATAATGGACTGGGGGAATTAAGAGAGTAGAGATAAAAAGCGGAACAAAGAAAGCGAGAAGACGAGGAAGAGAGCATCTATCGCAAGCGAGGGGGACGATCTCTTGAAGGGGAAGAGAGCGTCTAGCGCAAGCGAGGGGGACGATCTCTTGAAGAGGAAGAGATATAGCCAAAATCCTGAGAAGAGAGCAGTAGAGAGTTCGTTTAAAAAAAGCATAAGAACATGTAGGTCACCCCCTCCCAGATGGAGGGGCAGTTGGAGAAGAAGGCTTTCGGGATGTGATAACCAATATCATGGGATTGTTGAAAGACGTAAGGGGGCCTGCGGAGCAGATGGAAAGTATAAGGGATCAGAGATAAGAAATGGGAAAAGGAGGTAAAAGAGCTGAGGGAGCAAGTAGAAGGATGAGAGAGGCAGGTGGTGTCGGTAAGCAAGAAAAAAGAAGTTAAAATGAAGCAGAGGGAAGAAGACACTAGGGTGCGGAAGGACAGGGCGTAAAGCAGGCTTAAAAAGGTGGAGGGCAGGTCGGAAATAGAAGTAGGTGACAGGCAGGAGAGGATAAGGGAAATGGAGTTAAAAATAAAGAGAAAAGAGAAGTCAAGCAGAAGAAATAATATTGTGATAAAAGGATTTGAACTAAAGAACGGGAAAGAAAGAGAGAGTTATATAACGCTGCTACAGAGCGTAGGATGGGTTAAAGGTAAAGTAGGATAAGTTCAGCTGGAGTGGAGAAAGGAGAACTAATCGGCGGTTTCGGAATTGAAGACCTGAAAGAAAACCTAGGTGAAAGTAGGGTTTTGTAAAATAAAATTAAATGAGGAAATGCAGGTATGGGACGAGAAGAAAGAGGGCTTGAAGGAATTTCAGGGGAATTCGTTTGGTATTAGATAGGTTGGTGAGGGTAAAACAGGGGAGAGGAGTTGTGAAGGTTCTGTACTGGAACGTGGCAGGGGTAAAGAAGAAAGGTAAGGATTTCTGGAGGTATATCCAGAAGTTCGATGTGATGTGACTGGTATAGACGTAGTTTGAGAGAAAGGTATGGGATGGAGATAAGTAAGAATGAGATGAGGCAAAGCGTGACCAGAAATAGTGAGACAAGCAGGTATGACTCGTCCTGTCTCGTCTCGTTCCTCGGGATTTCTCGCTCGGTGGGAACACTAGTAAGAATAAAGAACAGGAAAAGGAAAAAGATCTGAAAGAGGAGTGGCGGAGTGTTAAGACAGAGGAAGACGTGTGAAAGATAATGAATAGGTTTAGAAGGCCTAGAGTGAGGGTTAGCGACAAAATAAAGATGGAGGAGTGGAAGGAGTTTTTAAAAGAATCATTTCAGGGCTCAGATTCACGAAAGAGAGATGATGGAACTAGAAGAACGAGCAAGGCTGAAATAGAGGGGTTGAATGATGAGGAGATTGAGACACAGATAGGGAAGTTCAAAAGGTCAAACGCCTGGACAGTGTAGATTACGAAGCGTGACTGCTTAGTACACACCAGGTTAGGGAGAGGCGGACAGAGGTAGCCAAGAAACTATGAAATCAGCCCACTGATCACGAGTCTGAAGTCAGATTTCCAAAATTCAAAATGGCGGATCCACTATGGCGGACAAGTTTTCAAAAAAATAATGGATTTTCATGAAACTTGGCATCTGGAGATTTTTGGGATCTGTGATAACGAATCTGAAATCAGCGAAGTAAGAGTCGAGAGTGTACGCATTTATTGTGGATCTTAAATTCGCGTTTCCTTTGGTGAATAGGGGGAGGTTGTGGGTTGGCGACGGAGGAGACGGGAGTGGAGAAAGGCCTGATTGAGCGATTGAGGGAGGTATATGAAGAGACGAAAAATTGGATAAGAGGAGGGGAGGGAATTTCAGAGTGTTTCTGGACAAAAAAAGCTTGATACAAATAGGCTAGAGCTGAATACGTAAAAGTCCATGGATATGGTGTTCAGGACAGGAGGTGGAAGGGTTAAGGGAGGTGTGTGGAAGCGAGAGGGAAAGATGGTGCAGGACGTAAACGAGTTTGTGTATCTGGGCTTCCAGTTGCGAAGGAATATGGAAGTAGATGGTTATATAAAAGAGAGAGTAAGAAGGGCAAATTTAGTGATGAGGCAGGTGTGGGCGCTGGGAAAGAAGTTGTTCGCAGATGATTTCGGAAGAAGAAAGAAATTGTTCGAGTGGTATGTAATGAGTAGGGTATATAAAGTGGACACTGGGGTTGGCAAGGAATACGCCTAATTACAGTGTCAGGAGGGAGACGGGGATAACAAGTTTACGGATTATAACGGGAAGTCGAGCGTATAATTATGAAGAGCAGCTTTTGGAAGAGGGGGGAACTGAGCTGAATGAGATGCGGTTGCACGGATGAGGCAAAATTGGAGTATTGGTTGCAGGAGTGTGAGGAGGTGAAAAGGAGTAGGAAAAGCATGGAGGTATTGTGGCAAAAGGACAAAAGGGCAGTAGAATGGGTGTGAAGAGGCTGTTGGGTAAAATGGAGAAGAGGTGTGTAAAAAATTGTGAATATTGTAAATAGTAGATAAGTATTATGTGTTAGCTGCGGAGGCAGATGTTAGTAATGCGAGGCAAAGCGAGAAAGTAGAGACATGCGTGCCAGACGAGGCGAAGGGAGGAGGACAAGGCTATAAGAGCGAGCGGTGTTAGAGATCAGGTGCGGATGGACATTACTTTTTAAGAATTAGTGTTAAGAAATTTCTGCAAAAAGTTTAAGTCTAAGCAAGTCAATTTTTTAACGCCAGTAGGCCGAAAAATAAACGTTAATCTTAAGTACGAGCTTAAAACTAAAAGAAGTCAAGAGGTTTATATATTTGGGCTATAGCTTGCAAACGAAGATCAAAGAACTCATATAACAGAAAGGATGAAAAACGGGAGGTGTAATGAAACAGATATGGGGAATAGGAAAATGAATTTTCAAACAAGATTGGAGAAGAAGAATGTGAATATTTGATATATGAACGTATACCCGATATTATGATATGGCACATATGCGATTATGGAAGTAAAGGGAAGAGATTAAGAGGTTATAACAGAAGTATATGAGGTAGACTGAGAAATAGGGCATGGATGTTTAAGGAGAAGCTAAAGGAGGGAAAGAAGGAAGGTTTAGGAAAAAAGTGTTTGAAGAAGATAAGGGTAAGGAGGGAAAAAGAAAAAAGTGATATCTTTATAATAGATGGTTAAGAATAACAAGATTTTTATGCGGAAACGGGATAAGGGAAGGGATCTATTCAAAATAGAAGGTGGAGGAACAGTGTAAAATATTCAAATGGGAAAGATTTAGGAGATGAATTAACGATATAAAGGCTGGCAAAAGAAAGTGGCAAAGATTTTTGGGGTAAATGATTGGGTGAAGACTGGATTAGTTTTAGTATAAAAAGTAAGATTCCCAGAGACGCTGTTTAAATAAAAATCTATAAAAATGCTATTCTAGAGGGAAAACTGAATTCTCTAGAAGAATGGCGACTTGCGAGATTAGATTTGATGAAAAAGTTTGAAGAACAGGAGAAACAAATGGCGGAGCAAGAAAAAAGACACAAGGAAACTTTGTATGAAGCTGAAAAAGAATTAATTCTCGGAAAAGCCAAGTAATTTAAATTTCTGAAATATTCAAATTAAACTTAAATATAAATTTCAATAATAATTTCTTATTTTCAGAATGCAAAAAGAAGTAGAGGAGCGTCTAATCGAATTAGCTCAAAGTTTTCGAGATGCGACGACAATTAGAATAGCAGACACAACTCATCGAGCAATTCAGGAAAATATATCTTTGAATCGAGAATTGGATGCAATGTTCCGAACATGTCGAGAACTGGATTCAAAGTCAAAAGAATACAAAGAGCGAGATCGAATTTTAAGACTTCAAGGCTCACTTTTTAGAACTGAGGCCAAAATGGCCCTCAGAAAAGTCCTCAAGCAGAACCAAATTATTAATAAACTTTCCGAAGACCATGTGACCATGAATCAGGCTTATGGAAAAATTCAAAGGGCTGAGGAACTAGTTCGAAGGAACGAATCTTTAATGGAGAACTGTAGACAAAATTCGGAGGAAATGCTGAGAAAAATCCGAATTTTGGAACAGCATATTCAGAAGACAAAGGAATATGAGAAAGAAATTATGGAGGAGGTTTGCGAAAATCACAAGGAGATTGACAAACTTGAGGAGATTTTAAGGAGAGCGAGAAATTGCATTGAAGAAGCTTTAGAAGTAATTTCATTAGATTGCTGTCCAGGAGTTTGAGGATACCTAAAAAACTAGCGAAATTGAATCAAGACAATTCGCAAAAATCAGAAACTAAACCGGTCTTTTTCAACTCACTAATCCAGCATATATTTCAAAAATAGTTTACATAGGGTCCATTTGACTCGGAATTTAGTAACCTTTCTATAGTACGCTTTTTTAGAAATTATCCTATCTTATTTTTTTCAAAGATATCCTGCGAGAAGTGAGTGCATGTTTTTAATTTCTAGGATTTCTATGCGTCCTCATACTCCTGGGCGGTACTGTTTAAGTAATAAGTTTTATTTTTGTATTGCAAATTTTTTATTAGTATTCGTCTTTACATTTAAGTAAAATATTTTTTTATTACTTTATATCTTAACAAGCTAGAAAAAAATGTAATTTGAAGCCTTCAAAATGTATAATGTGTTTATAACTTTTATTGTAGTTGCAAGCAGAAGTTCCAGACGAAGACGTTTGTACTTCATGTTACTCTGAAGTCAAGGAAAAACTTTTACACTCCCTGTTGGATATTTTGGGAAATTATCGAGCCTCCAAAATTTCAAGTAGTGAAAGTTCTCTTCAGGTACTAAGCAAAGTAATTTTATTTTCAAAGCGAAATTTTCAGTTTTCTAAGCTAATATTTCAAAAGTATCAAAAATAAACTTTTTTGTTGTTGAAAATTATATGCTTTGGTGACATTTTCCAAATAATTTGGTTCCAACTCTCGTTTGGGTTCTGCGTGAAGCCTTGGATACATCGCTGCATGAGGGCATCTTTAGGCTCAGATCTTCATCGATAGACTTGATGGTATTTATACTATCTTTGGGAAAAGCACTGTACGTGTGTTTAATCGAATTCAATGCATTAACAGCTGCAGCTTTTTCACATTCTCACCACGAGTCCGCGCCACGTCCGTCGAACTGTAGTGAAAGAACGTTACCCAGATCGCACTCTTCATATTTTCCACGGAATCAGTAACGTCTAATAGCCAAAACGTAGTAGACCGTCAGTTTATCATTTATTTTAGCCGTAAGCTTTCCTTTACCAAACAGGCTCTTTCTTTTGATCTTCTTTTCAGCCTTAGTTTCAGTATCTACAACGGTCTTTTTGACTATTTCACGCAGACGAGTCCCCATTCTTTTTTGAACATGTCCTACACATTCTTTTTCACAATTGAAAAATTATCAGCATAAGATTTAGAATTCACTAAGCCGGAGTAAGCTTTAGAGTTACAGTTGCCGATATAGTTGCGATATCGTGAATCAAGTCTTACCGGCGTTGAAACATGGTTTTTATCGCTTCGACCTCCATATTTCCAGCTACACCAATATGATTCGCCTGAAACTTTCCAACATTTACATGAGCTTCATGCCACTCTTCGTATTGGGCAGAGTCTAATTTACTTTCCCAAATTTTACATTCGTGATAGCATGAACTTTTGACGAAAAAGTCAAGAACTTTACCTGTGAAGTAACCCATGAGAAGCCTCTTTTCTTTTGGGTTCCGTTGCCTGATACAGTCCCAGATAACAATATTCGCCCACAATGATGGCGTAATGACAAACACGAGTGCGGATTGTCCTTCACGCCGCGCCATCACCCAAGCAAATATATGCGAAATCATTTGCGACGCATATCGCTCGCACGTTTGAAGGTCGCAATCATGACGGTGACATGCGATCTGTAAATAAGGTTATGTTCGGTACCTACTCTGCGATTGAAAATAAGCTGCGTTGGTCCAATGCACTGCTGTATATCCAGTTATTAACTATATTCACGATTTAATAGTAATCGCGCGACGGCCATCATCATTTTCAACTGAGCGCGTATTGGAAAATTTTTAACATTTCGTTTCGGGAAAAGGTAGACTAATCATTTTTATTAATCTCATTGTATGTGGGAATAAAAAATATTTCAATTTCACAATACATCTAGGATTGAATTAGATTATTATCATGGGATTAATGATTAATTATCGGCAGCAGGGACGTGCGCGTGCGTTGCAGATAGGCTGTTATACGCAGTCACACGTGAAATACGCCGTGATGGCGATATGAGACGCATTACGCACGCACTGTAAATACTTATGACCGCATTGCGAAAGGTGATGGCAGCATGCGTGCGTTATGTCTCGCATAGCACACTTGGCACGCATGCGAGTGCTGTGTGTCGTACGATTGTTATCTGGGATGAGTTCGTCGGCATCTCCAGCTTTTTTCTCATTGGCTGTTGCTGCTTTGAAATTATTAAGGGTGAAAATTCACGTATTTATTGAAAACTGTTATTTGTTGTTGTTAATAAATAATTTTTTTAACATGAGTGAAACTATTCCGTTTGGGATTGTAAATTTATCTGTTCTAATTGAAAATTCATGATTTTGTTTAAAAATTGAACTATTTGGTGAAAAGTTAATCTACTTTGTAGAAAATTCTAGAATTTTGTTCCAGAGTAATTTTTGTTGTTGAAAATTCAAATGTTTTATTAAAAATTTGTCTCTTTAGTAGAAAATTAATTTTCCTGGTAGACATTTTCTTTGGCTGAAAATGCAACAATCTTGTTAATATTTCGAAATATTTAATCAAATTTAATATAATTTTCAGTATCCTCGATTAGCATCGATACCAAGTCGATATACGCCTGGAAGTTTGGGATTAATTCCTACAACAGAGAGCCAGAAAAATTTAAGAGATAATTCAAATGAAGACCAAGACGAGATAATAGAAAAAGAAGAACCTGAAGAAAAAATTCCAGATTGCCTCATTCGTGACACCAGATCATCTGTCTTTTCACCAGTTGAGACTGAATTGGATTTTAATCACGCTGTCTGAAAATTTAAAATTATCGGCATTTTTATATAATATAAGATAGGGTGTCTAATCAAATCCTGGACAAAAATTCCCTGACAATTCCAGGTTTTTCCAGGCAGTTTTTTAAACAATCAACTCAGAATATGTATACAGTTTCGCAAGTTTATTATAAATCAAGTTTCTTTTCTTTTTCTAGGGATTTAAATAATATGTTAAATTTAAAAATCTTTTGACTCCATATTTTAGAATTTAAATAAAAATTTCGAATGAAGTGATTTTTTAAATTAGAAATAGGCAAGAAGTATAGTTTGACGTTTATTGCTCAATATAGTAACAGAAAAGAAGACAGCCCGTATTATCATATAAATTAAATAAATAAACGAATCTCTAGGATTGAAATTTTGTATAAATCCAAGAGTCGTTATAATAGTTAGACTTTAAGAAGTAGTTTCGTTGATTTTCACTCTGTAATAATAATATTTTAGTCTATGCTAATTTTATTGTAATTGTTACCAAAAAATAAAATAATAAAACAATCAAGAATGCTCGATTTTTTTTAAAAATGTCCATTGCTACTATGAAAAGAAAAACATTTGAAAATCTTGGGAGGAAAATGAATGAAAATGAATTTTTGACGTTTCAACGATTATAGTTTATATAATTTTTAATTTGAAAAAAATCATTTGGAAGGAATTGAAATTGTATTCCAGAAATTATGGATTTAGAAGGAAAGGATAAGGGGAATATTTCACTTCCCAGAAGACTTCAGCCTCCAAATATTGAAGAAGATGATTATCTTCTTAGTGAAGAGCAAAAGGTTATGATTATTAATATGCAAAAGGCTATGTATGAAATTAAAATTGCTGACTTGGAAAAAAGAACAAAAAGGTGCACCGCATTATCTTTATATTTTTTCTTTATTCTTTTTCAGAATACTTAAACTTATTTTAGAATACTTAGACGTTACATCCTACCAAACGCTGAACCAATCAGAATAATGGTATGCAGGGCCCTTTTTCATATTTGATAAACAGGTTTTTTTTAAATAATGTACGTGAAAATAGGTTACGTTTACGCCAATCACTAGCAGCCATATTCATTCCAGGTCATGGACAATTTACAGAATGACACTTTACCGAAAGTGCGCAGACGGGTCTGCGCGCATCGCCGCTGGTAAGGCGCCAAATGCTGCAAACATACGTGGTTCGTTTAAATAGAGTTTTTTTAATATATGTTTCCGCATATTTTTTTTTAATTTTGAGCATTTTGAGTTTAATATTTACAAAGTCATTGTAAACTTAATAAAATATGAAAGTAAACTTAAAAGTTAGTATGATTAAGTTTAATTTATTAGCATGAAGTTAAATTTTAATGTCAACGAAGCCTTTATTCGCCACTCCAGCAGAAGAAGAAGACCCCTTACCTTGCAGTAATCAACCAGTGTACGTACCTTCTCTGGTCGATTGGTATCGCTGTCACATGGAAAGTAAGCCGATTCCATGACTAGCCTTCCTATCCCTTTAAGATCCGTGACTATGACTATCAAATCTCTAGAACATAGCTCAAGCAGCGGGGCGACGTTGAATTCCTTCGCTAGTATGCAAGCCCTTTGAGAGGCCGCCTTGGGATCCCTGTAATAAAAACCAGCCCGTCCTAAACTCCTAATGATATCTCGAACTAACCAGGGTTCCTGGATTAGCGAGATACCCGTGTGCCTCGCAGTTATCTCCACTGCAAAACTGCAGAGGCGCCTTTGCCGTGATGCAAGTTAATTTGGGTAATGTTTAGACCGGGAGTAGTCATTTAGGTCTGCTCCCGATTTTCCCGTAGACCGATAGGTTCATCCTGCCCCTGAACGCTAAACTTAAAGTTGACCTTTCCAAAGTGGTAGAATGGCCTGTTTTTGAAGGCCGCAACTCCCTACTCTGAGACTCAAGAATTTGCACAACTAGGAGATGTTTTGTTCCTCCTCCCGCTGTGTCCTCTTCCTGAGCCCTATCGTGCCTGAGGATTTGCCAGGACGCTGTCTTAAGTAAGGGGTTAAATCCCTTTAACCGACGGAGGACCACAGTCGGGTCTACCAGTTTACTTGAGAACCACGCCGTGGCCTTAACCATCTTTTAGAATCACTCAACACTACTCAACTTAGGAGATTCACCTACCCCCAAGGCCTTGCCTCGACCACAGCCTTGTGTAGCCAATCTGTAGCCGCTGGGTCGGCTGCCACAAAACAGAAGGTCTCGATTCTTGGCCATTAATCTGGGGAAACTTTCGAGCGCCCTCCAGGCAGCCTTGCTAGCTCGCATCTCTCACAATCATCGTCAGGGCGGCTGTCAATCCAGCCCCCGACGACTCTCTGACCGTCGACTGCTAGGAAACGTCAATCCCTCAGCTCCCGTAAGAGCTGAAGAGCACAGCCGCCGCTTAAATTTGACTTGCCGGAGAGACAGTTTGAGAGGAAAGGGTTATGTTAGATCCGTCCGCCCATACAGAGCACCGCACGAAAGAGTAAGACTAATTACTCTGGGATGTCGTCCGGTGTCCCCGAGTGGTCTGGAAGGAACCTCGACCCAGGAATCCAGAAGGCCCGTGTAAGTTAGGTTCTTTCACCCGTCTATCATACTACAACCATACATACCAGGAGAACCCCTATGTTTTAGGCTTAGCCTCTATGTCCCACCTGCTTAAGCCTCCCCACCATCTACAAGGTCTTACAACCCCTGGAGGCTGAAAACTGTTTTAACCTTATGCAGAAAAAATGAATTTTCTATAAAAGAATCAAATTTTCAACTAGGAAATATGAATTTTCTACAAAACCATTCATTGTTAACTAAAAAGTTGAATTTCGAACCAAATAGTTTAATTACCTACCAAATTGTTGAAATTTCAAGGCAAAAAGATAAATTATGTTCTACAAAAAATATAATTCTAGACTTTCAACTCAAAATAATGAATTTCAGGTTAGAGGATCGAAATGAATTCGTGCATGACGAGTGCAAAGCCGCCGATTTGTTAATAAAGATTAAAGATACAGAAACTGCTAAAGAAATAGCAACTCTGGAGCGGGAATTATCTTCTGAAACGAAAAAATTGGAAGCACATAATGATGAAATTGAAAAGATAAAAAAACTAAGACTGCAAGATAAACAAGAGCACGGCAAAAATATGAAATCAATGCAAGAGAGATATGAAAAGACTCGATCATCTCTAGTTTCCAAAATGAAGATTTTAAGTAATTTACTGTTCTTTATTCATTCCCAGTTTTATTTATTGCTGGAAGTAGGTAAAACGGTCATCTTCATCATTCTTCTCTTCATTCAGCTTATCTCCTCCCGCTTCCTCATCTATCTCATGCTTCTCCTTATCATCCTCTTCCTTTTCTTTCACCACATGTTGATCCATGTTGCTCATCATTTTTTTTATAACTTTAAAGATGTCCTCAAATTTTTCGCTTGAAGCGTCTTTATTCAGAGGCTTAAAACTTAATTCGTTTTCACATTGTTAGTTGACTTATGAGATCGCGCAGCTCTGCAATAACTTAACTATCACTACTATTAATTTCATCCTTGTTCTTTATATAATTTTAAATCATTTTCGGAATTTTATGAGAGAACTTGAAAGGAACACTTCATAGCTGTTAGATTTATCATAACCATTCTTGTCGGAAGAGAAATTCTGTGCTTTTTTGCATGAGTACATCCGATGTCTCTTTAAGTTATCTACTCGTGAAAAAACTCTTAAACAACTTTAAAAAGTAGAACTCATCTTAAAACTGTGCAGTGATTAACTGAATATTGTGTCCAAACACGTGAATGCTCATTTTATTACTGACGTTATATTCAACTGCAGTCTCCTATTATTTGAGCTTCCCACAATTCTTCAATGATGGAAATTATTTAATTACTGTTACTTGAATTACTGCAGGCAATTATCAATAATATCAATACGGCCTCAACAAGTTTTGCATATTTTTGAAAAGCATACGCCGCCAATCGGAAATAGAAATAACTATAATCGGTCTCATTTTTTCCATTAGAGTGAACGCACTGTGATCTTAAGTTAGCAGGTGAATTTTTCAGTAGAAGTAACTGAAGAAATGGTCGAAGTCAGACACTGAGAGAGGGGGGATTATCTACGGAATCCATCCCTTCCATTTATGACTGCATCTTTTCGTTCCATGTTCAGCGATTCAAGTTTTTGATTCACACGCACATAGAATGGAAATTTGTGTATAAAGTGGTGGGACTGGATTTCTTGGGCCGTCCGTACTCATCGAAATAGGCAGTTCACTCCTAATTTAGCATCTCAATAACAATTCCAATTTTGCAGCGAATTTTTTTTTAATATGAAAGAACGATTTTAGATTTGAATCCTCAGCAGATATAACGTTGTATCAACACATATTTTGTATCCATGTATCCTCTATTCCACGGAAGCGCTGCGATCAAAAATTAAAAAATTGAATTCGGAATGAAATGTCAAAATATTCGAGGTTATTTATTGTAAAATATAAATACAAATATAATTTCTCGTCTTTTCATGAAAAGAAAGGAAAGAAAAGCACTTAATTGTTTTCGTTTAATTCGATCGAAGCGCTTCCACGGAGTAGAGAAACAGTTAAAAATAGTTAAAGTTAAAAAAAATATAACTCTATGGATACAAAATGTTATTGATACAACGTTATTTTAGCCGAGGCTTCAATTATCAATAGCATCAAAAATTTACAAATCTTTGTTTTAATCCTAAGCTCTATTTTCTCGCTGCACGTCACATTTTTAAATATGACGTGCGAAGGCTAGTCTTTATACTCTTAGATAGCATACAAAATTGGGTCAGCTATGTTCAAACAACAAAATTTCCTTGTCAGGGAACATTCCACGGTATTTTTCAGGACAGTTTGGAACTAGACAGCTCTATTTATCACTTTTTATCACTTTTGGCTTCATTTTCGTCTTAGATATTAAAAAATACTTTAAAACATTAAAACCCGGCATTTTGTTTTGTCAAGGTGTCATTTGCATAGAGATATTACAGATAGAGTAGACATGTCTGTGAGAGCGTCCACTAAATGAAAAGAGAGAGAGAGAGAATCTAATTGGTATTTCTGTCTCTCTCTCTTTCACTGCGTCGTAGACAAAGGCAGCAATGCCAAATTCATCGTCTCTCTCTTTCTAACGAGCGGAGATTCCAACTTACAGGCGGCCTATGGCACGCCTACTCTATCTGTAATATCTCTATGGTATAAATACCCTTCACGTCATCTCAGCGATCTCATTGTTGGTATCTTTTCGTATTGCGCACGCGTCACACCGTTGGCGCGCATATTTAAAAAGAATGTGCAAGAAATAATACTTCTAAAATTATTATAACTAATTCTTTTATCACAAGAAAGCCTTATTGATTGAAACGTGAAATAATTATTGGATTTTTTTCCTTAAAAATGAATTACCCATTTAAAATATAAAGAAAGCAATACTTTTTATATCACAAATATTAAAGATCCCAAAATAGGGCGAAATGCGTCATGTTTGAAAATAATATTACTGATTATCTAAGGGTACCGTTTTACGGATTCCATCCTTCGCTTCTTCCACTTCTCTCCCCACTCTCTTCCTTACCATCCTTCGCTCTGACACTCATACTGAGACTCTGAGCGGCATGAGCTCTTATTGGAGGTCGTGGTTACTGGTTCGTAAACGTGCTAACTGTTTTCAATAAAATTATTATTCATTTCGAACCTACTCCCAAATCTTCTAAATAATTTGAGTAATATTTCAAGTATTTTTTACGTTGAAGCAGTTTAAAGAAAACCCACTCCTGTAGTGGCAGCGCTTCCTGTACTTTCAAGCCAGTTATTCAAATACAGCGGGAAAATACAAATTTAATTTATTTTAGTTGTTAAAATACGTTTTTTGGATATTTTTATCTAGAAAAAATATTTTGTAGCATATTAAATATCCATTAAATGAATAAGTATTTAATAAAAAATGAAAAAGACTAAAAAGTTGAATGAGAATGAGATAAAGTTTCAATCTAAAATGGAATAGTTAAATTTTCAGATAAAAATATAAATTTTCGACCAAGAAGATTGGTTCTTCCAAAAAAGACAAATTTTGAACAAAATACAAAAACATTAATTATAAATCTTAAAAAATGTAAAATTCAAGAAATAAAAAAACGTTCAAAATTACATATCTTTAAAATGTAAATCTTAAAAATTGAATAATTTTCAAATCTATATTTTTAAAATTCAAAAAATTTTCAATCGTAACTGCAAAATTATAAAACTTTAATTGCAAATCTTTAAAGTTGAAGAGTTTTTAATTTTAAAAATACAAAATTAAAAATGATCCATCTCTAAAGTTTTACAATGAAAACCTCTGTATTTTTTAATTTAAAGCTTGACTTTTGATCTTCAAAATAACGAAAAATCAGGAATTTTTATTTATAATTAAAACTTTAAAATTGAACAGTTTTAAAATCTTCAAAATTCTTCATTTCCCCTAAAAATTATTAAATAATTAAAAAAGGTTAGACGAATAAATTTTATTTTTTAATCTTTAAAATTGAATAATTTTCAAATTTATAAACTGAAATCTTAAAAAACTTACTCAAAATTGCATCATTTTGTATGATACACATTAAAGTAAATTAATTAAAATTTTAACTTTTAAAAATTGTAGAACTATGAATTAAAAATTTGTCCAATTAAAGAGTTTTCAATTTTTTATTCCCAACTAAAAAGGTTTCAATTGTAAATCTTTAAAATTGAGCCATTTCAATAAATAATTTTTCAAATTAAACAGGTTTAAAAAAATTAATCTAGAAAATTGAAAAACTTGTGATTTTATATTTCCAAAATTCAAGAATGTTCGATTGTAACTTTGTAACTAATCAAAATTAAAGAACTTTTAAATTAAAGAGTTTTTAATTTTTATAATTTATAATTGAAATTTTTTCAATTGCAACTTCAAAATTTAAAAAATTAAACTATTCAAAAACAAAAGACTTTTTTTTTAATGAACATTAAGTTTCAATTGCAAATTTTAAATTGTTTATCTTCTAAATTGGAGATTATATGGAAAGAATTGCAAATTTTCAATCGTAAAAATTGAGAAATTTTTAAATCTAAATCTTCAAAATTGAGCTGATTAAAAAAACTACAAATTAATTACAAGATTATGCAAATATTATATTTTACAATTTAAAATGCTATAATTGTGATTATTCACATTCGAAACTTTTGCATTCAAAACTTGATAAAAATTTTTTTTTTTTAATTAATCCTTCAAAACAGAATAGTTTTTTTTTAATTTAATTTAAGCAATTAGAACAAGAAACAATAAAAAAGAACGTTTTTTTCTTGCTAGTTAATGAATATTTTATTTAAAAAATTTAATTTCAGAAACTTCCGTTTCCAGTATCGATAGAGGTTACACGGTGTTTTTCGAGTGCGATCATTTTTTGGCTGGGGAGAAGTGAAAAGTTGAGTGAGTACGGTGAGGGTGTAGTGAGTAAGGGGCCTGTGGTTGAAAGTGCAAGTGTGAATGAAGGGAGTGGTAGAAGGTGTTAATTTAAGCGAAAAAATATAAAGATTCACGAGAGTTGATTTTAAGGTTAGGTTCGCGTCGGTGGGAAACTGGGTGATTTCGCAGAAAGTGGGAGTTCGAAGGGCGTGAAGGGAGAGGGAGCAAAAGCGGCCACACATTGTTGAGGGAATCTGGTATAAGAGGGTGAGTTTTTGATCAAAGT